>JAEUYN010001555.1:0-130682 GCA_018257835.1 Euura lappo | reverse complement strand
AAGCCTGTATTTCTTCCAAACGGTCGATTCCACGATAAAAAGTGTGGACATCTTTTTTGTAAAGAATTTTATGAGCTTCAAAATCAGTCCATATCATTTTTCATGTAGGAGCAGCCGGAAGTGAGATATCAGCAAAAATCGATATAAACTATTTTTTCGTGAAAGTCTGTATTTCTTCAAAACGGTCGATGCCACGATAAAAAGTGTGGAGATCTTTTTTGTAAAGAATGTTATGAGCTTCAAAATCAGTTCATATCATTTTTCATGTAGGAGCAGCCGGAAGTGAGATATCAGCAAAAATCGATATTAACTATTTTTTCGTGAATGTCTGTATTTCTTCAAAACGGTCGATGCCACGATAAAAAGTGTGGAGATCTTTTTTGTAGAGGATTTTATGAGCTTCAAATTCAGTTCAGATCATTTTTCATCTAGGAGCAACCGGAAGTGAGATATCAGTCAAAAACGATATAAATTATTTATGCGCTAAAGTTACATCTTGTTTAATTTTTTTGTTGAAAATTTCGCAAGCTTGAAAAATGAGTCGAGTTCATTTCTCACCTAAGATCAACCGGAAGTAAGATACTGTACAAATAAAAAGGACTGAAACTCGTTTATTTCGCTTGACAGGTACTTGAAGGATTAAAAAAAAGGAAATTTATTTCGGAAGAAATTAATTGAAATGATAATTAAAGTTATCTGACTTAATAAAAAAAAATTGTATCATCCTGATGAGAAACATTCATTCTTTGGGATGAATCTCTACTTCCGTTTTTTTTCTTCTTCTTCTTCTTTTTTTCTATTTAACCTGACGCGAACGATAATAAATCAACGCAGCGAATTACCGCGTTTTCTGCGTCTTTGCGAATTTCTGAAATATAATAGTCGAGAATAAGGGATTAACGAGACTTATTGCTGCAGGCTGTTAGGCAATTTTCGTTAATATCGAATCGATGATTGTGCAGAGGTGATGAAACGAGATGAAATTGAACAAAAATCGTTCCGGCTTTGGGTTATAATTGTCCTTCGTTGAGCCGTGAAGACAGTATGGCAAATGAAAGCATCGATTTAATTTATCAGTCTACGGGCAACGCACCTGCGACACCCTCCGACCCTCGACGCCAGCTTTCCAACTGCAGCTGTCACGCCACGTTTATTATTAAAGTTCGAATTCTAAGCTAGGAAAATCTATGGAAACGGTTTTACCAATTTTTGAAGAAGTCTATATATCTATATATACCTGAGCCAGAAGAGAAATAAAAAATTCCCAGGGGAATATTTATCCTCTTTAATTTTCAGCCCACGATTGACGAGGACTCAATAGTCAACCTGTCAGTCTAACTCGCGAAGAAGTCTGCGGTGAAGTTTCTAATTAAAAACAAATTGGAGACCAATTTTTTTTTATTTTGAAAAATTGTAAATGACCGGAAAAAAAAGAGGTCGAGCCAATATTCGAATGGTTAATCAAGCATATCAAACTCGATGTAGAATTGAAATTACAAGTTCAGTATATTCGATAATAATAAAAATTGATGAACTCTTATTTAATCTTCATATTATATTTTCATTAATCTACATTCATTGTATTTGTATAAGAATTTGGAAAATACTGTCTAATACTCTCAAGTTATTTTAGGTCTGCGAAGAAACGAGAAATTTTCCCTTATTTTGTGATCGTACGTTTATTGTGTATAAATAATTATACCGTCACTACGATTAAAAAACAAGCGGGTTTGGGTTGACTGTCGAACCTGGAATCAGAGAATTTGAATACCTGAATTGTCAATAATTTTCGATTGCGAATAATACACTGTTAGAAATTTCTGTAGGTATTGGTTCATAAAAATGTGTGTGAAATAATTAACATGTACTTTTTGTAGATTGAAATTCGACTTTTTCAATATTTGAATATTCATACAACAGTTTTGAAAATTCAAAATCATTCGGAAATTTCATAGCAAAGATGACACTAAATTTTATATACAGAATGTTTTGAAAATTCGGCTGAATACTCTTATGATATGAAAATTCATGATAATTTCATTCAAAAATGGGCTTCCAATGCTACAATAATTGCCGAATCGGATCATAAAATAATTGCAGAATGAACCAAAAAATGAAAATTTTACGCTTCTAATTGGATGGACTATTGATGATTGACTGAAATACCGTTTGTCACTGGAAACTAAAAAAGAATCATAGTATGTTTTTAATCTCCAAAACAGTTTCATTAATTTCATAGAACCATATCAATATTGAGATATAGTGATCGAAAATTCGGTATATTTTTTCAATATTAAGACACAAATATGAAATCTCAAGACGTTTTATATTAATTAATAATTCATTCCTTTTTGTATAATAAATTTGAGGATATTTTTAACAGTGTAGCTGCCAAGTTGAAATAATGAATAATTGGAGGACAAGAAAAGCTGAAAATCTATCATTCTTGATTTCAGACGTCCGCCCAATACCTGCGCTCTAATAAATCAGCGGTATTGGAAGCGGCTGGTTTCAGTCCCGGAGAAGCCGCCGAGGTTTTTGGCGAACGCAACAACACCAGTACAGTCTCAGGATCTATTTTTCCACAATACACCATCGGTACGACGGTCTCGAATTGTAACAGCGGTACGAATTCAGGAAGCAACAACGTCACCGCAGGACCGGCTCCGGGTGTCCACGGCAACCAGCATCACAATTCTTCGAATATCCATCACTACTCCGGACCACAACCCCCGCCGCATTCTCTGAAACGCCGCGCTTCGGACACCCCGTGAGTACTTCCGGTGCTTTTTTTTATCAGGGTTCACTTTCTTCCTTTTATTCTCGAGGAAGACAAAAACGCGAAGAAGAGGAACACTCGAGCATAGATTAAGGCTAGAACCGCCGTTGGTTTTGGACCACATGCGACCAGGGGTCGAGGGTATCGAGGGGGCTCTGGAAACCCAGGGGAGAGATTCAAGTGGCCTGCCGTTACCATGCGCCTGAAGTTGACGTTTCTATATACGCTCTCTCGTACACCCTGCAGGAATTCTATCCGCCTTATACCTTCGGTCGCCCCCTCGACTACCTATGTTGGAACTGGTATTACAGGCATAATTGTGGTGGTACTGGTTCGTCAATTATTTTTACCGGTAACATCAAAGGACGTCAAATTTTCAATCAATTTCTACGTCAATATTTTAATACCGTGTAACGTTATATATAGATATTTTCAATTTGTCATATTGATACGCCGAGACACGCGATCAAAGGACACAGAGGCGTAAATGCCGGTGACACGTGAAAAAACCTTTCAATCGTTCGGTGTTACCCCGATTTTAATAAATTCTAGTCAATATCGAGGGGTGGTTTCAGCCGCTATTTAAAGTCACTTTGAGTCTATTAACACTATTCCAAGTCAATTCAAATCATTTGATACTATCTCAAGTCAATTGAAGTCATTTAAAGTTACCTGAGCTCCAGCTTTCAAGCAATTTCAAGTCGCTTTAAGGCATTTCAAGTCATTCCGAGTCATTTCATTGAATTTTATTTTATATTATTGCAAGTCGTTCCGAAGTCATTGCAAGTCCTTTCAAGTCAATTGACGTTATTTTAAGTTGTTGCAAGCCATTCGATATTATGTCTTGAAGTAATTTGAAGTTATTCAAAGTCATTTCAACCCACTTTAAGTTCTTTCAACTTACAATTAGTTATATCAAGTCATTTGAATCACTAGAAGTTACTTGAAGATACTTGAAGTAATTTGTTGACGTCACTCTCAGCCATTTGAAGTCATATTCAAAACCTTTTAAATCACCTAAATGTCATTTGAACTAACTTGAGGACATTGAAAATCACTTTTGAAGTAATTTAAACCTCAGAAGTCGCATTTACTGGTCATACCACCAGTGTTTCGATGACCCCTAAATATGTCTTGTACACTGATGAAATTTTGTGAAAACGAACAATCGATAATAACTCTTTTTTCTAATTTAAGGTACTACGAGAGTGGAGCCGGGGGTCCCCTCTTCGAGGATGGTCCACTCTACGGCAAACGTTCGATGAACCCATGGCCGAGCCACCACCCGCTGCATCATCAGCGCCAGCAGCAACAACACCAGCCGCACCAAGCCCCCGACGCCTACTGCTGGTACCATCCTCTTCATCTGTCATGTGGCAGTCAAACTTCCCTCCAGAATCATCCGCAGCCTTCGATGCCGCCGTCGTTGGTCCAGATAAACCCCCTCGCCTCTTCCGCCTCGAGTATTTCCTCCGCTATTCATCTAGCCCATCAACAACCAAGGGTTTCGAGTCAGCAGAACGAGTCTTGTCCAGCGGGGTCCATAGCCCTTGACGACGAGTGGAAGAACATCCACGTCATGCTCGACTGCATACTCGGTATGGTCGAGAAGACGAAGACAGCACTCGCCATTTTGCAGAGACGGGGATGCCCAAGTCCTGCGATACCAGTCACAGCGGTGGCAACTTCCGGTACCAGCTCACTCAATAATGGTCCTGTACCGACCACTGGAGCGCAGCCAGACCCGACGGCAAGCGATAGGGACAACAGTCTGAAACGCATCACGGGAGAAATTTTCGCTCAAACCATAAAGGCTGCTGAGGACAGGGTGGCGGAGGTCCAAAGAAGAGCTGGTAAGGTTTTCTCCTTTTTTCGATTATGCAATCGAGGGGGTTTTTTATTTGACCGACAGAGTATTTTTGTTGGTGAAATAATTCAAATTATTTCATTTATTTTAACTTCTTTTTCTTACTTTCCGTTATTTCATTTATTTCCTCGGTTATTATTCATTATTTCAGTTACTTCATCGATTATTTCTCATTATTTCAGTTATTTCCTATATCCTTTATTTTCTCAGTTATTTCTCATTATTTCAAGTATCTCTCAATATTTCACAAGCAATTGAAACGTTATTTCAACGAGTTATTTCCCCTTCGGATGCATCAGCCAAATCGAGTGAGCATAATATCTGCTGAAGGGCTTCCGAAGTGGTCGAGGCGAAGACGAAATCAAGCACACGAGCACCAATGCTCGATATTCATTATCTTCATCGTTTTTATTTATCGTCGAGTATAACAAAGTACCTTGCGTATATCCTCAGAGGAGGAGATGCTCGAGGCTAAGCGAGCCGCGGTGGCCGAGGTGCAGCGAGCCATTACGGCAGCGGCTGCGGAATCCCGGGAAGTGGAACGTCTGAGAGTTCATCACCGATTTTTTGAGCCCCAAATGCAGCGGAACCACGGACATTCTCTTGCCCATGGCATCGGACACGGTCCTCTTCTGCGGGTCGTAGAGGTCACCACGTGTTCATCGACCGCGGGGACGACGACGTCGACTACGACGACGGCCAGCAATTTAAGCGGCGGAAGAGACGAGGATAAGGAATCTCTGCCTCTTCTGGGATCCGTAAGTTTGGCATTTATATTATAAGTACTAGGGGCTACTCGACGTCGGCGCTAAGCGCGTCACGAATTAATTCCACCCCTTGTCACCCCCTTGGGAGTCGAATTTGAAAAAAATTTCAAACTGCTCTTTAGGTATTTAAATGAGCAACTGTTTGGAACGAAGATGAAGTCGATATAGAATTCCTTCGAGTTTTTTTTTGAAAGTTCAATTTGAGATGTGGTTGTTGCGTGCAAAGACACGCTCGATTCAAATATAATTAATTTAGGATGTTTTATCTCTACATCGGGAACTGATGCCAATAATCAAATGCAAAATATCAAAGATACCGTTAGATCCCTTCAAACAAAGGGCTAGTCGGGCCCCATAGACCGGGCCATAAAGTAACCCGGCCTATTGTATTAATTTCCCTAAGACTCTCGGCCACATTTGATTAACATCATAACGTTAAAAATTTAATCTTCTTTACAACTTTCTCCAAGAACTTTCAAAATCCACGGGTCTATTGTTCTCATCACGTCCGATTGGACATCATGAAGTGGCTATTTCCTCACATAGTCTCTCTGAGAAAATTTCATATACGTTTAGAGCCAACCCCCAAAAACTCCTCCTCCTGGGAAAACCATCCCTTCCATTAAATTACCAACCGATCAAAATAATTAACAATCATCCCACTCTACTCAAAATCATCCCCAAACCTTCCTTACTCAAAATCTTCAACATCAAAATCAGTCTTGTCTAAGAACTAAAACTAGAAACAGCTAAAAATACCAAGAACAAGTCCAGAATTATAATTTAACTGAGAAAGAACTCAGTAACTTAAACATAACTCTAAAGAAAACACGAATTATAATTCTCAAAAAATAACTTACACTTTTCTTTCAATCACAACTAAGAACACATTAGTCGTCAATCCACAATTTTAATATTACATCAAAACAGTGTATCTAGTGTTAAGCGCTATCAAAGAATGTGTACGAAAGTTTTATTTTTACATTTAACATCAGTGCACACAATTATTTCAAACTTAAACCCTTTCTTTTTAACCAGTCACACAAAGACAGTGTCAGCGTGTGACGCTAGAGTGGTAGCCTAATAATCATGAAAGAAACTTACCATTGGCGGTAAAAAAAATTGAAAAAATTCAAGAGTGCTTTTGTGAGACCAAAGAATCACGTAGGAAATCGTAAAGCGAATTAAAAACGGCGAGGAAAAATCATTAGTCGAGTTTACATGGAGTGCCCCAAGTTTTGGCTGAAAATCGTGTTTCGGTCACACACATAATGATTATATATCCCCACCGACAGTTAGCTGTGGCTCTAGCACGAATGGACCGTGAACAGATAGATAAAGTACCCATTCTCCCCTATGCGAAATTTCAGACCAGGTCAACGACTAGATAAGCAAGATAAAAACAGTTGAAATTAGAATTTTTAGCAAGGGCCTCATGGCAGGATCACTTTAGAAAGACATTGACCCATTGATGTCTCTTCATTTACCGAACAGATGTTGATGAAAAACTAGAGTCATGTTGATTAGATCATGAGAATTGCAGACACAACAATACAGTAGAGGGTCAACGATCCATATTATAAGATATTCAGTGTCGAAAAGTTGGCAATTTCACTCGTTTTTAATGCATGTGTGGTAGAAACTAACAACTTGAACTTAAAAGTTCGACTTGTCGCCACACGTATTGCTGCACCCAACCACTATTCAATGGTATTCACCCTATTCATTCCGCATTTTCAACAGAGTTGCTGGAACTGCAGAAGACAAGCGTTAGAAACTTGCGGGGGATGCGGAATCGCGAGGTACTGCGGTTCCTTCTGTCAACACCGTGACTGGGAGGCGGGTGGTCATCACGCGTCCTGTAATCCGCGTCGATCGCCGCCGCCTCCTCCGCCCCCACCGCCGCAACCGCCACCTAGACCGACTTCGAGAAGTCCTACGGCCTCTTCGGCCGCGGTAGCCGCACCAGGAACTGGCGCGGGTTCCTCGGCCACCGCTGCACCCAGCTCAGCGACCGGTCATGCGGGCAAAGAAAGATGACGTAATGATAAAAAAATTTATCGATTCTCGTACCGGCTCCAAAACCGGGATGGATGAAGAGAAGGTTCGAGGACGTCGTGGGAGTAGTAGAAAATACCTACAATTTACGTAGGCAATTCAAAGTACACGAGAGATACTAACTTTACTTCTTGTTTTTTATTTTGTTGAGGGAGGGGGGCTTCACCGATCAATGCAACTAGAAGAAGTATCGATCACGAATGGTTGTCGATTTTTTTCTGAATGCGTTTTTGCACACTTAAGATGAAATGAAAGTCACGTGACCTCGATATGATTTACACTTGGAATTTTCAAGCGCTATTTTCTCAGCCAAAACACATTCGATTGATGTGAAATTGATATCAGTGACGTAGAAAAACTGAATGAAGGGCCTGCCAATCGTGGATTTTCGAATATCGAAAGACATAATCAGAATTTTGTGTAACAATATTGTTCTGTAACCCAAGGAGGTGCTGCCCCTCGTGGAGAGAGGCAGCACTTCCTTGGATTATAGAACAATATTGTTAAAAAACTGTTATTACGTCTCGATTTCCGAAAATCCACGGTTGGCAGGCCCTTCATTGAGATTTTCTACGTCACTGATACCAATTTCACATCAATCAATTGTGTTTTGCCTGAGAAAATCGCGTTTGAAAATTCCAAGTGTAAATCATATCGAGGTCACGTGACTTTCACTGTGACTTTTACTGTCCCGAACCGTGGAAGATCTTTTATATCTCACTTTGGGCTGCGTACCGAAATTCATCGAGGTTCGAATCTAGTCTTCCCGCCATGGGCTGTCCACCATGTTTTTCGGAACACAGAACAGCATTCAGAAGAAAATGTCCAGCTCTCTGTGGCCAATACTTCTTGCAGCTACTTAGAGCGGTGGAGCGATAATTAATTATTGTAAATAAAACTGTTCTATTCTATTCATCTGATCGTTCCTAGTATAATACGTATGTGAAATTATTAAATCGATGCGACGAACCTTGTTATTATAATTAAGTAGGTAGCTATATTGCGTGAAAAATTGATTGAAGATACTAGATAGATTATGAGAGAAGAAGAGAATCAAGTTATACACATAAAGAAAAAAAAAAAATTAAGGATTATTGGTATAACTGTGTTTTATTTGTTTTATATTGACGTTACCCCGTAAGAATTTATTCAAGTCATGATTATAATATGTAAAAATTATTGAGGATGAAATTTTTATTGAATTATTATACGTATTATTGATTATTATTATTAACGTACTAGTCAATTTGTAGATTATACATAGACATAAATTAATTAACCGGTATATTGTAACTATGATCGCGAATAATAATTATGTTTTAAAAACTCTGTATAATTAGGGACAAAAAAAGAAAAACATTTCAAAGAGTTTTTTCTAATTCGATTGCTAGTTGAAAAGAAAAAGAATTACGTGTGTATACGTAACATCGTTTTTTATTATTTGAATTCTCGTCTAGTCAAAAAATATCTAAAAAATAAAAAAATGTAAACGATTATTCTGCAATAATAATTAAACATGGCTAAAAATACGCACATATAATATTCACTCAATTGCTCAACGTATTTAAAACTACAAACTTTTATTACATACTGAAATAATTTACATATAATGTATATCATCCTACATATCCTTCCTTCGTCCCTTTTGAACACGTTCTGCGATCTAAATCCTCTGTAATTATAAATATATAAATATAACGTGTGTTTTATGAAGTAATTAAATTCATCGAGTCGGAATAAACTCAACGACAGTCTTCATCTTCCCCTAATTTTTTAATTACAGGCTTTTATATCTATTTTTAAAGGAAATTTGATTAGACGCAAGATCTAGAAAATTTGAAAACTGAAACGATGATGAATCTATCTTAAATTAGAAAGATAATCAACAAGTATTGAAAATTAATATTTTAATTTATTAGCGATAACAAAAATGAATTATTATACAATATGATACAATAATTATCGATCGATCGTCGTTATTCTAGTTGCGTAATCAGTTTCTCAACTTCGATTCACTTGCTAGAAGAATCCCCTATGATATCGGCGAACAGGGCCTTAGTTTTTTCCTCTTTTCCGAGCGCGTCTATCCATTCTTTTCTACTCCTCGCAAACAACGGAACGTTTAATTTGCTCGATATGATTTTTCCCGCTTCCGTAGCGGTCAGGCTGGCCCCAACGGACGCGAGTTCCTCGATGATCCAAAGTCTCTGTTTGAGCTGCGACCACTGCCAGACTTTCTCAAAGCTCCTTGACCCGTGTTTAGAACAAGCCAACTGCACCCAGCTCCCTTGCAGCTTCCTCGCCATTTTTTCCCTGCTCTTCTCCCCGACAAATTTGCTCTCCGCAAACGCGTCCATGACTCTGCTGCCCCTGGGATCTGAGAATAATATCCTCAAGTCTCCGCCGCTGGCCTGGAGCAGCGAGTTAACGACCTTTATCGGCTTGTTGAAATGCAGCATGGACTGGAGTATCAAACTTCCGTGGAGATTGACGCGATAATCAACGCCGCTTTCCTCCAGTTCCAGTTTCTCGAACGGCTTCATCCTCGCCACTAGCAGAGCAAACAGGTTTTGTCTCTCCCCGGTCTGATCGCCGCAGTGCAAAATCCGCCCCATCGCAGTTACAAAGGCTCCCTGTCTGGCCTGGAGTCTTCGGCAGGCGTCCGCGACGCTGGCGATCACCCCGAAGTTGTTCTTCTCCAGTATCGCCTCAAAGTGCGTCGATATCTCGTCGAACATCGTTTCCAGCTCTTCTTTGACCTGGCAGTTATTGAACAGCCTCTGAACGGTGAAATTGGCGCCGATCATCAACGAGAGCTTCTCCAATCTGCCGATAAAGAACTTTGCGTATATCTGCGTGTAAGTTTTTGGCCTGGCCGCGGCTATGCAGCCCTCCAACAGTCTCATAGAGCTCTCGTTCTGGAAGGCGGAGGAGATCTGGGTCTCGTCTTTGGAGTCGAAACAGTCGCCGACGACCTTCTTGACCAAAGTCTTGCTCGTTTTCTTGTCCACGTCCTTCACGGAGTACATCAAGACCTGGAGGAGCCCCGAGGTCAACTCGTTCCCGGGGAACTCCGGGAGCTGGGGCCACGAACTGAGCCTCCTACACACCTCCAAAAGCAGGTCTGTGTACTCCCGCGGCACGACCTTCCTCAGACTCAGGTCTGGACCCGAGCCTTTCTTGCTCCGGTTCTCGGAGCTGTCCGAGTCCCCTATGAGCCCACCCAGCAGCTCGATCATCGTTCTCACTATGTGATTGGCGTAGGTGTCCCACACAAAGTCCTCCATGTTGTTCATGAGGTATTTGCACAGCTTCAGGGTCCAGTCGTTGTACACCTGGACCTGCGCCTCTTGGACGTCGACCGTCTCCGGCTCTTTTGCGGTTTTGTTGAATCCGCGAGTCCCTCGCTCCGCGCAGACGATCATAATCTTCTGTAGAACGTGGCTGGCGAACCTGTCGCTGCATATGGGTCTGAGGTTGTCCATGAACGCGTTGGCGAATCTGTTTATAACCTCGAAACTAGCGAATTTCATTAGCGAGTCGATGACGCGCGAGCCGATCTGGTTCTTGGCGTAATCGATTTCGTGCTCTTTGGTCTGCTCGTAGACGTTGTTGACGAATATCAGCTTCTCGTCGAAGCTTGGGAACGCGTTGTCTCGCATCATCTCGAGCACCCTGACCATGTATTGGTAGGTATCCTCGTCCAAATGGCTTCCTCGACCGTAGGTTCCCTGCCGACCGTACTTTCGAGCGTTCTGTATGAAAGATTTTCTCTTCTTTCGCTTCATTCCCTTACCAGGAACCGCAACGTTTTCGGCGATATCGACACCCGACATCGTGAGACACAAAACACAAAACAATCGCGGGTTTTACTGTTTTAGGTTAAAGACGCACGTGGTGTGTGACTACGACGCACCAACTCGGTTGACAGTCGAATATCGATTATCGTTCCGTGGCTAACGGTTCGAGGAATCAAAAGAACGATGCTTCGGAACGATTCTATTGTTCAAATATCGTCGTTCGTTTGTTTTTTTTTTCGAATAATCGAGTGTGTCGATATTTTTATCTGATTAATCGATTACTTTTTGTCGATATTTTTACTATTCGATTTATCGATATCCGATTATTTACTACTCTATTACTATTACTATATTGTTCTATTACTAATACTATTCTATTCTATTTTCGTTCAACATCGGAAAATTCGATTTTTACGTTTTTTATTCAGGATTTTAGTGTCTTCGAGTTCAACTGTGCAACAACAGTCTAACATCACATCTCTTCGATAACATAATTGAACGACAGATGAAGATGGGAATATATTATATTGTAAACAAAAAAATAAAAAGATGGTTTATAAAAATGAACAGGGTTTTTTTTCGCAATAATTCCTCATTTTGTATTCATGCACCGATTTATCGATGCGTCGATGTTTTTTTACAAAGTTATCGATGTTTGTAATCGATTTTTATTTCAAATAACGATTCGATTGTCGTCGTTCCTTTGTTTTTTTCACTGCATCCACTGTCGCAATGCAAGCATCGATGCATTGGTAGGAATTGGCTAAAAATAATCGATTAATCGAAGCATCGGTTATTTTCGTCACCCGATTTATCGGAAGCATCGAATATTCTTCCATATAATCGATTTAAACCATTGAATCAGAGAATTTTGTCACTTTTTCTCATATTTCTGACCCAAATTTCACTATAAATGTGTCTTTCTTCTCTCTCAATGCTTTATAGATTTCTGGTAAATTCTCAGTGAACGGGCTGAAAAAAATCAATATTTTGTTCATACTAATAGCGATTAATCGATTATTTTTTACCGATTAAATCAACGGTTAGGTTAGATTATTTTTTGATAATCGATCAATGCATCGATTATTTTTGGTGCAACGGCCATGCGTGATTTCAAATCGTAGATTCGAACTATCTGAAGTTCCCGCGCTGCCTACGAACGCGCGTTAGTCGAACTGCTGCGCTCGCGCAGATGAAAGCGCGCAGATCAATACATACCTCGACGCCTCACTCATACATATTTGAACAAACATGCGGACTAGGCTTGAAACGATGCTTAAAACGGAGATTGAACAGATATTTTGATAGAATATTTATAACATCACGATTAATATAGAAGATAGGATCATGAAAAATAAATTAATGAAATACTTGACGATCTAAAAATAAGAAAAATCTTTATTTACGTTTCTCAGATTACATTCATTCGTGTGATAATTTGCAATAGCAACAATGATGTGAGAAAGGGATTTAAAAAAAAAAAGTGGAAAAGGGTTGATTTCTATTTTTTGAATATATATATTTTTTTATTGTTAGACTCGATTTGAAAGAGGAAAGAAGGTTTTTTTGACCGGTCTATTCCGCTATTGGTTATAGATTCGGATCTAAAGGAACGAGAAGAGTGGGAGGTTCGAGTTCACGCGGTGCATTGGGACCATGACTACATCAGAGTCATGGAATTCAGTTCGCCGGCGACCGTGATCGTGCACAGAGGTGTGTGTAAATAATTAAAAATCGTTACAACGATCTTAAAGATACGATATATTTTATTTTCACTCAAAATAATTAGTCACTAATCAAAAAATCGCTGAAGAATTCATTTTTCAATAAAATCCCACGATTTTAAACACGCCGCGATCGTCGATCAATCGGTTTCAGTTAATTAATCAAAGATCGATGATATTCGTATAATATAAGTTGAACAAATAAAAATGCCTTAAAATAGTAATAAAACAAACTACTTATAAATACTATATTTATATATTTATAAACGTATATAAAGATCAATTTTTTCATAATATAATCATAAACGTTATAATTTTTCCCCTTCTTCTTTCTACGATATAAATTTTTACCTTTATTATACCAGAAAAACTAAGATTCACGAATTTTAATACTTTTGTGTAAAGAGAGGAACTAACAGTTATTTAGTTAATTCGGAGCTGTGAATAGGTGAGTTTTATATTAATTAATATTTTCTAGTTTCAATTAATTCATTAATTTACTTGGACGGATGGAAGATCGTGATTACATTGTGCGGTGGAAAACGTGCGGCGGAAAACTGTTATCACCTTAGACGGTATAGACCTTGGTTTTTATATTTTTTTATCAATCCCGAATCAGTAGAGGCTTAGATACTCTTCTATACAACATTTTCCGCAACTGACTGGGATTATACGATCGTCTTTATTCTTTCCATGACACATGCTTTTCCATTCTCTGTTTTGTTATGTAACTCTGTGAGAACATGACGTTATCTGTTACTATAGTCACTCATATACGGGATACCCACGCGTTGAATTCGTTACAATATGTATATCACTGCACGTGAACAAGAAAAAAGAGGAAAAAAAAAAAGAATTTAATACTTTAATCTCTTGTACCTCCATATCATTCTTTTTTTATTTTTAATCATTTATCGAATGTCACGAACAATCTTAGCATTGATATAAGCTGCTATAATTAACACTCACGATAAAATTTAATGTTTCATCATATTATGCGAAGAAGACAATTTTTTTTTCTCTGATACTTTATCGGTTATTAATTACAGCGAGGTTTAATTGTGTGAATCAAGATGTTAGATGATATCATGAAGAATTATTGTGAAGAATTGTCCTTCTATTTTTATACCGCGTAATAATTATAATCTAGAAATATAAAGTTTGGTTTTTTTAGATAGTAGGTGGCTTGAAAAATTGATTTTACACTACGAAACAAATGTGGGTAAGCGTTCTTTATCGATCCCGCGGTAGACCTAGGGGGTGTGTTAGTCATGTATATGCTAGTAGGTATACTAGACACACATGGTGTGTTTCTACTTCTTTCGCAATTTCACACATACATATATGTATTTTATACGATGTGGAATTGCGCCTTTCATTTATTCGCAGAAGGGCCATTTTCTTTTCTTTCTCTTTTTCTTTTTGCTACAACAAAAGACCGTTGACCTTCTAATCTTATTATTACTATCGAACTCATATACCTACAGCTAATATAGCCAACGAAAAATTTAGACCGGTCAGTTTTTAAGTATTTTAAATTACACACGTGAAATTTTCTGAATTAAATCGAGAATCTGTGTAACGTGTATTTGATTTATGTGATACTTGTGTAAATATAAAGTGATTAATTAGAAACCCACGTTCCGGATCACTGAACGTCCTTGAAAGTTTGATATCTTGCTATAGAACAGATATAGTATAAAAGCAGTTTCCATTCTCATACACGCGGAACTGATCTGTAGCCTTGAAACAATAATATCTTAACTCTTCAATTTTTTGGTGGATAAAACGCTTCGAATTAACAATTTTAGCGCCCAATTTGAATAGCCTAGCGCCATCTTTCGGTAGATTGCGAGAACTAGGAGCAAAGAGTCCGGGGTTACCACAGACGACGCTAGATGGTGGGCTTTTTATACCGAATAGTGACGTTATAGCGTGGCGCGAAGGTTTGAATCGTAAGGGGGGACGGGGCTACACCGATCAACGCAAGTAGAAGAAGTATTGATCGCTAATAGTTGTTGATTTTCTTTCGAGTGCGTTTCTGTACTCTTAAGCGTACAGACCAAATTTCATTGACAAATATCGAAAATTCTTGGAGTTATTGATTTTTGAATACCTCCAGGTGTATAAAAGTAGAATAACTCTTACAATTTATCTATTTTTCATACTTATTGCGTCATAATTTGATAAGATACGAATGAATATATGCTAGCACACATGTAGCACACATGTTTCCGAATTAAAACAAGTTAATTAGTCCCTTAGGAGATCTACGTATGCTCTAGGTCATGCCAGCGACTGAGACTAAAAAACCTTGAATACATTACACCGTACGGTTTTCGTCAATAATTTATAAGCCTGCATATAGATACCCGAGAGACACTAATTTGCAATTCTCTTTCTTTTATATCATCGACTCTCTCGAAGTTTGCAGTACATAAAAGCTTCTTTACACTTGCCGATAAATATTGAGATCGAATTTCACTTATCTATACCTTATCCGCAGCAATTAAATACCCATATGAGTGTTGGTACTAGATTTTCAACAACTGTGCGATAATACGGACACAGATAACGTTTATTGTCATAAGAAAAAAGAAATCACACTTTTTTCACCTTGCAATTATAATTTTTTTTTGTCATATCTGACACTGTTATGATATCACGCAATATCTCGACTCGAAGAAATTATGAAGTATCATCGTGATTTGCGAAATTCGAGCCCACCTATGATAAGAATGACGATCAAGTCTTCCAAGTATTGAATCTGTATTTTCACGCTGACCCCTGCAAACTGGTTCTCGTAGTTGATTTATAATCGTGTAACCGGACCAGTTTTTAGTTTGTACGTAATTAACGGAAAAACCACGCGGTCTCGACGCGATATTTTATTATATGGTCATAAAAACGCGCGGTTATATACGTTTCCTCAATTTTCAAGGGCTTCCCTGAATAGTGTTCAGCCGGTACGCTCAGCCCACATACGGATAAGAACTACGTATTGTACATATACGCCGAAGGTCGTTGAGTCTGTGAATGAAGAATGCTGTATCCCAAAACTTTATAATTTTAAACCAAAATTTTATTTTTGTTAAATGGAATAAAAATGGAATTCGATCGTTGATTCAATATTCACGAATGTTTCTACGGGATTTCTATTATTATAGCAATCGTTGAATTGTTTCTGATAATTAATTGAACCGCGGTTTTTTCTCTCTTGTTTATCTACCTCTTATAAAAAATAATAAAGAAAAATACTATAATTCACGAAGTAGTTAAAATTGTTGATTAATTACAGTTTCTTTTATTAAAAATCGTTAAATTTGTTCTGATAATTAATTGAACCGCTGTTCCTTCATTCTTGTTTATCTACTTCTCAGAAGAAAAAAGAAAACTACTATAACTCACAATTTTTTAATTAAAAATCTTTAAACTTGTTCTGATAATTAATTGATCCGCGGTTTTTCTCTCTTCGTTATCTAGGTATATACTTCTCAAGAAAACAAAAACGCTGTTAATTAACAATGTAGTTAAAAGTGTCGATTAATTAAAACGATCAGCACTTTTGCTCCATCATAGTGATAATTTGTTTCTCCCAATACCTCAATGTACGTTTGTTTTTTTCATCATTAAACATTATTATTGACAATATAATAAAGTTATATAATTATCTAGTTATCTCATCTTTTCCATAATATTCACATACAAACAGTAGACAATGTCATTATTCAAATCATGGAGTGAGAGAAAAGAACAATAATTAAAACATGAGGTACATAACTAAGGTCATACATTTTATAACTAGTCTCAGTCTATTTTTAACATGTTTGCGCACATGTATGTATATTTCTTTGAAATATCGACCACAATTATTGTATTATTCTCGGTCAGGCAATCATTCACACCCATTGCATAACAATACAATAATCGAACCATGTTTAGAAAAATTTCATACAGAAAATAACAAGCGGATTTGGCCATGACTATGAGCCATCCTTCGAACTTCCCGTTATTTATTTTGTTCTCACCTGTTTTGAAATTTGGAAATATGACCTCAGTTTTTTGATTAGCGGTTCAAAAAACCTTCGATTACCAATTTCCGTAAGACTTCAAATGTTTCTAGTGTTTTTCCCGGCAAATTGGATTCGCCATTTTGAATTTCGCTAATCTGACTTCAGATTCGTGATCAGTGACCCAAAAAACCTATGAGCACCAAGTTTCATCCAAATCCAAATGTTTTTAGTTTTTTTGCAGCATATCGAATACGCCAAATGAAAATTTTGCAAAATTGAGTTCAGATTCGTGATCAGCGATAAAAAAAACCGTATGGTATCAAATTTCATTGAAATCCGTTGATTCATTCTCAAGATATCGTCATTTTTGTTGTGTTTTTTAGAATTTCGTTATTTGAATAGTTCAAAAAGTACTAATCCGATCGAAGCCAAAAGCGAATCAGTTCTAAGTTAAGAAATGCCCCGTCGATTGAGCCCAAGTTGATCGAAATCCGACCACGCGTTCTCGAGATATCGCGCGGACAAAAATGTGGTCACGCACATACACACACACACACACACATCCAGACGTCAAACTGAAAATAGTCGGAGTTGATTCTTTGGACCTCGAAACGTGAAGATTTCGCGAAAACTCAACTTTTCATTTTCGGGGTGATCACAATAACTTCCTTTTTTCTCTGAAAACAGAGAAACGGGAAGTTAAAAAAATAATTAACTATTCCCAGTAATTGTCGGTGCAATTTTTTCCCGGTATTTTTTTTTTTTTTCTCATCAATTGATACACATAATTAATTAATCAGAGGTAGGCGCGCGTAGCTTCCATCGATCTGTATAACCAGGTCTGCAGAGACTCTCCGGGGTCTGAGACTGTCCGGAAACGACAGGAATTTAGTATTTCGGCTAAGTAAAGAGAGTAAAGAGGAGCCATAAGAGGACGGAAGAGGAGAAGGAAAAGAAGAAGAGGATAGAACGAGTAAAAAGGGAAAAGAGAAAAACGAATTATAAAACGGAAACAAGAGAGGCGGTGTAGTTATTTTCCTAGTTTGACAAAAATAAACGTTAAACTGTGATACGAGGTCGTGACCAGCGTGAAATTGCTATATAATATACTATTATTCTATCACATGTAGTGAAAAAATATTCTCAATTGTTTAACAATGGGAGATGAATTTTAACCACGAATTTTCAGTCTCTAATCAATTCTCATACAAATTAAAAATCCTCATTTATATCTATTACTTTGAAACGATCATTTTTCAACACAGTTTCAATCTATTTTCATATTTGTAAGTATTTTAAATTTTATTACATTAATTTAATGCATAATGAGAAATTTGATCAAAATTTATCAATTTTTTAAGTCGTCATACGATCAATTTTATACAATATAAAATCAATAAGATTAGATAGAAACTTAGATATGAAATTGTATTCCATCCCTATATATTTTTATTTTCGATATATTTCATCGGTATATTTTATCAGTATAATTGCATTATCAATTATGAAGTAATTCTAATCTTTTGTCCTAGATACCTGTGGGGACTAGAGGTAATCAATTTTACATCTGTAAACCCAATAATTACAACAGTAAAACAATATATTGTTGATCGAAACGTTTCTGTGACGTTTGAAACTGTCTTTCTTTCGCGCCACGCTATGACGTCACTATTCAGTGTAACGTACGCGACCGCCATCTAGCGTCGTCTGCGGAAACCCACTCCTCGTATCGTCCAACTTTTCGCTTATATTCGTACCGAAGAATATTCAAGATCATTCAAAATATGACGGTGAAATTTTGAATTCTGACGTCACAGCCAATAAGAATACGTTTCTTCACAGGTTAAACCTGCCTTGATTACCAAATATTGTATTTAAAAACGTTCAAGAGATCAAATCTTGTTTTAATTTTGAGTATAATTTGTTGCCGCAATTTCATATGAATATGAATTTTTTCGATTTTGAATTTCTATTTTATTTTTATCTTTAATGGAAATACCATCATTAGATTATGTATAGTAACGTGTATACAGCTGACAGCTGAATGAAACCTTCGTCACCACAAATATATGCAGTGTAGATAACGCTACCACCATACGTTGATACGATGTGCAGAAGTGTACACACATTGATTATTATATATTACATTTGCGGAAAAACCCTTTGCATCACGTTTCCTCGTGAAGTAGTGTTATCATCCTTATCTCATTCAACGACAATCTAATATCATTAAACATGACGTAAACAATAGTTTTTTTAATTCTATAAACATACATTATCACAATAGATACTGATAATCGACAGTAGAAATATCTAATCAGCGGTGATTCCCTTATCCGTGCACTGATCGTATCAATATATTATCATGTCATATGATTGAACGATCACTGTATATCTATCGTCTGACGCTGTCTGCGACCGCCATTAGGTAATATTAAAAAATAAGTCATTTCGCGATATCACCTATTTTTACGTCGCAAAATTTTAGTAACGTCGTATCGTCGATCAATATAGATATATTATATAAAGATATCGCCGCCGCCGTGTCAAGATTACCCAGAATCCCCCACGAATTCTGGGAAAACCCCAGATACAGTCCGACCTCTCTATAAGGCCCCTCCCAATAGAGCCGGTTCCCCTATTTCTCGCTCGCAGCGTTCCCCCACTCTACCATGTAACGTGAGCTCGAGAAAGAGACGAAAGACGAGTCGTGCGACTAGCGAAGATGGCAAAGTGGGGGTACCTCAGTTCCTGGAAAAACTCTTCCCCTTGGGGCCTGGGCGGCCCTATAGAGAGGTTGGACTGTATTACCCAGAATCCCCCACGAAATCCCCCACCTAACCTAACCTAACCTAACCTAACCTCATCCCCCACGAATTCCCGGAAAACCCCAGAGATTACCCAGAATCCCCCACGAACACCGGAAATACACCCGAAGTCTTCCGGAAAGACCCGAAGTCTTCCGGAAAGACCCGAAGTCTTCCGGAAAGACCCGAAGTCGTCCGGAAAGAACCGAACCGAAGTCGTCATAACAGGTCATGTCAGGACATGTCAGGACATGTCAGGACATGTCAGGTCATAACAGAACATGTCAGGTCACAACAGGTCATGTCAGGACAGGACTGGTAAAAGCGGTAAAAAACCACTCACAATTAGTATATGAATCATGGGATCCCAATCTCTCAGTAATCCGTGCAGAAACCTCATGTGAGGCGTAACAGGTCATGTCGGGTCATGTCAGGTCATAACAGGTCATGTCAGGACATGTCAAGTTATGATACAGAAAACTGTTAAAAACTGTAAAAAAACCACTCACACTTAGTATATGAATCATGGGATCCCAATCTCCCAGTAATCCGTGCAGAAACCTCATTGGGGGGGTTGGCGCGCGAAGCGCGCAGGGGGGCGAAGCCCCCCTAGTATATACATATATATATACATATATATATTTTCACTGTCTTAATTGATAATTTGGTGATTAGGATCGATGAAAAACTTGCCACATCTGATTGTTTATAGTTTTCTTTCACGTGAATCAAGTTTTTCGATTCAGCCTTTGAATTTCCCGGTCAACTATGACGTCACTCGGTATACCTTCAACTTGAACGAAAATTGATCATTTTCAATCACTGTTTACAATCGACAGAAATTGATTCTATAATTTTTATTATACTTTTTAAAAATTCTATTCAATCATCACGAACCCATTTTTTCGTGTATATTTGTTACTTTGTCAGTCTGAAGAGAATTCAGAGCTTCTTTTTTTTTATTATGAATTACGATTCATAATCGCAGCAACGCTTTTTGGCGATCTTCCAAGAATCATGCGGTTACATATTGTGGGACACGTGTATGAAATCTGCGGTGGTCATGATCTTGACTGAAGCTAAATTCTCAGCGATTATAATAGGATTGACTTTTATTGATCATTGTAAATTACAGCTATGTAGCTACACCATATAAAAAAAGATTACTGAAAAATCATATAATTAATAAGAGAAAAAAAGATCACTTTTGAATCTACAATCTGCGATCTAGACTTTGGATTTGAGCTTCAAATTATTACCAAGTATTTGGACTTTTATAGTCATTTGTAATAAAACAACTTTTCTCTACATTTTTAACTTTCTGTTTTCTCTGTTCTCGGAGAAAAGAGGAATTCATTGTACCTAATCACCTCGAAGAAAATAAAAAGTTGGGCGAAGATCGGTTCAGCACTTTTCAAATTATTTAATCAACGAAATTCTGAAAAATACAATAAAAATGACGATATTCTTAGATCGGACCTACGGATTTGAATGGAATTTGGTATCACACGGTTTTTTGGGTTGCTGATCACGAATCCGATGTCACGTTTGCGGAATTGAAAATGGCAAGCCCAATTTGCTGGAAAAAAAAGAACTGAAAACCCTCTAAATCCTATAAAAATTGGTACTGGACGCTTTTTTGGACCGGTGATCAAGAATCTCAGGTCTTATTTGCAAAATTGAATTTTAAAACTGAAAAAAAAAATTGTTTATTCAAATATCCGTCAATCCATGGTTATATCAGCCCCTCTGACTGCAAAAAGCTGCCAATTGTCATTTGTCCGATTAATACAATTCAAATACTAGTATTACATTTTTTCCTTTTTTGTTCAGAAATAATCGAGCTAAGAACGTGTGTACGTAATATATCTGGGAACCATTGGTGTAACAATAAACTTCATCACGGTCATAATACCTATGTATAATTATATTCTACACAACGTGGACTTACGCGTCGTACGATATTGCGATAAGCTACGTAGATATAAAAAGCTACAGAATTACAACTGCCAGTTATTATTGTAGCCACATATATGTGAAATTGAGCAAAAAAAAGTAGTATGGCTGAATGATACAAAAATACAGTTTTATGATCGGAATTTATTCATATTTGATCCGCTTTAATTTCCTAGCTGCACAAAAAAATTACGAATTTTTGAGTTCTAAAAAAATCCACGCAAGTTGATATTGTGTTAATTTTACTTTTTATTGCATTTTAAACATCAAGTAGAAAGTTGTTCAGCGTTCTATCGAAAAAGAGAGAAGAAAAAATTGAGTAAGTTTTATTTTTATTTTCGTTCAATAGAAGACGATATAATCATGAATTAAAAAGGAGAAAAAGTAGAAGGGAATTACCAGACGCGTGAAGAGACTCTCCTTCTATTTATTGATTTCTTCATTAATTCCGGTTCTCGTTGAACAGAATAATTGCAAACTATATAGACGATCACTTAAATTAAATCGATTTTCTCGATCACGCGAGAATGACAATAAATCACTTAATTTATTAGACAAAACGGGGAATCCCCTCAGTTCTCTTCTTTTACCTTCACCTAAATCGTCAGAAAGTATCTAAAACCCTGAAATCAAGCGTCAAGTTCAATATTTTATTCATTTGAATTTTTTTTTCTTTTTCTTTTTGTAGAATCCATTTTAAATTTGCTTTTGTGATCGTATTGCCGAATAAAGTATCGCCACGTTTGTCGCTAATGTCACTGTCAAAGTTATCGTTCAACTATATACGTAGTATGACTGCGATAAGAAAAAAAAAAGATAATTTAGAATCGATTTTTTTCAGTGACAGAAAAAAAAACCAGAATAATTCCCGCCGTGTTGAAAAAAATCGATATTTGTGGATTAAAAATGGTATTTCTGTGGATTTAATTTGGGAAACTCGTGGAAATGTGGATTTTGGACAATTATATTAACCCACTAATTAATTATCACACTATGAGGCAGCTGATTGATTTTCAAACGTCTAAGTGCGTCAAAAACCTTGGGTCCGATTTCAACAAAAAATAATTATGGGACACACTTTGAACTTTCTAGAAGAAGAACCAATCGTTGATTTTTGAAGAAAAAAAAAGTGATCATGTCACAAAAAAAAAAAAATCGTAAAACTATCAACGATTAAAATAGGCGCTTTTTTACCTAAAAAATTATGAATTTTTTTCATTTATAATAGTTTTTTTTTTCTTCTGAAATTGATCGGTTATACTTTTGAAATGAGAAAAACTTTGAGGGAAAGAAAGTTCGAGATATTTAGCTCCCCCAAAATCGGGGATGGTTCAATTTGACAGCTCGGTCTAAACACGTTGATATAGACATTATTGATATCACATTCGGCTGCCGAAATTCTGCTATCGTTATATTCGCAACTCAGATTATGTGTACCTATACATCGACGGTTTCATCAAGTTGAGAATGACAATTCAATATGTAAATCAGATATTACGAATTGTATGTACGAAATGGAAATTCGATATTCATGACATCTCCTCGTCTCTTTTATGTATTCAAAAATTTTAAAACCTTGATTGGGCGATGTTGTATTTATATACTGCGCAGTTGAAAATTTATGATTGCGATAACGTCTCATCATCAGACCAAACCAAACTAAAAAAATAAATTTCTTGATAAAAGTTAACTTTATGCTAATTTTAATCATCCTTTATCATTCTTACATATTATATATGCTTCTTTCGTTGTGTGAATAGAAGAGACTTTCTAGAACACATGTGTAGAAAAGACACGTGGCTTCTATACTTTTCTTTTTTTTTCAGATAATTAGAAACTTCATAAATTATGCATATCAAAAAGCTGAAATCGTTTGACAGAATTTTATCGACAAGGTTAATACACACATCGTGTGTTAGGTGAAGTATATAAGCTGAAACATATATGAAGGTTCTCGAATGAGTCGATCAAAAAAGAAATGAAGTATCAAAGTATTGGAATATCAGAGTCAACAATTTTATCGATAAAACCACGACGTTGTTGCGTGAATGGCAGATTCAAAGTTTTTTTCAGATATAGGTATTACATGGATGTAGATAATAAAAATGAGCTTCACGTTTTGTCCTATATATATTTCTGTATGATACACGTTCAACTATCGAGAGGCCGAAATTAGGAATGATGCAGCACGTGCTTTTATGGTATATTAACGTTTTCATTGTCATGTTACGAGAGACCGTCAAATACAAATAATTAACCACAGTCATTATAGTCAATTGCTTTAAAGTATTTATTTTTTTCGAATATCTATATATACTCAGGACTGAACCCTAAAGACATTTCACTATATTTCGTAAATGGAAATGACCAATGAACAAAATTGATCATCTGATACATTTTACGTTGTGAGCCATAAGCCATCATCGATCTTTCCATTGGATTCATCAATATTATTTTGTTTCTGGGTATTATCCTATATTTTAGAATTCACATCAGTGAGGATATTTTATATGAGCTTTTTTCGGCAATTTTTGTTCATCATATAAAGATACACTATCTGAATTAAATGGGTCTAATTGCCGCAATTAAAACCACCATCTAAGTTGTATCTTCGAGGAAAAGAGAGCCGTTTGCCTTGTCCTGCATATATGTCTAGTATATGAATGTATTTTTTTTATCCCAGACACACGACGATATTTTATGTACATACGAAAATTCTTTACACACTGTAACCCCGAATCATAAATCAGGTCTATTTCCTTTGACGTGAAGGACATCTTGATGTCAAGTATTAAAATTTTAACACTCGATTAATTCGGTTCATTTTATACGTTGAAGCTGTGGTAATGATGTACGATGACAAGTTAATAGCAAAAAAAAGACAAAAAAAAAATTGATTGAAACATAGAGTTACATCGAATTTGGAAAAATTGGAATATTTATACACTTAGAAATGAAGAATTAAAAAATAGGAAAATTGTGGGAATTTTTTTCTACGATCTTCTATACCCATGTGGGTCATAATGATAGTATCTGACATACACTCCACCTTACATAGTGCTCTTTTTATAAAATATATGCATCGACCATTTCCTGCGGATATATGGTATAATATCACGAGGCTGTAAGTGCAATGAAGCAAAGGTCAAGTTGAGGGATATTTCTTATCGGAATTCATAATTCCGAGGTGTGGTTGACGAGTCATGCGATTATAGGCGAGCAAAAAGAAAAAGAATGGCTATGATAGAAAAAAAAAAGCTTTTAGGCAGTTCTGAACCAATCCGACAGACCTGAAATAGTCCAGCAATATTATTAAAAATATAACAATTGAAAAGTAGAGATATATAAATTGGTGGAGACCTTGATCTGTGACTAAGGTGCTCGAATCCAGTTTTTTCATCATATCTCGTCAACTATTGATCCTATCGTCGCGGAGGTTATTATAAAAAATTAAGTTTATTAAATTCTCTACAACAAAGGTTCAATACATTTTTTCCATATCTTTGGTAGTTTTTCTGTAATACAAGGCTGAAAGTATTGTCATTTGTATAGAACCCTATGAGAATTATGTACGTATTCACTGGTGTATTAGAGACAAACTATTAGAGATACGGTGAAAATGTATTGAACCTTTGTTGTAGAGCATCTAGTGAGCTTCATTTTTTATAATAACCTTTGTGACGATAGGATCAGCAGTTGTCGAGATATGATGAAAAAACTGAATTAGAGCAGGTTTCATGCAAGATAGCGGATCGAACCGTCCAGTTAAAGGTCAGGACTTTTAGTCCGTTCAATACCAGGCCAAGATTCGAAGGTCTCTACCAATTCATAGATCTTTACTAATCAATTTCGCGATTCGCGATATTTCGATCCATAATTTGTGCTCAGTCGTTAGCTTTAGCTTTAGAGCGATTACTCAGTGAAAGTGATAGATACAACTAATGACAATCTAATAACTCAACATTCCAACCAGCTGTGGAATTATTAGCCTCATATTGCGATTAAATTCACCCAGGTACACATTATTTTTTACGAATGACTCCCGAAAATTTCTTTTCGCGATTATTTTCTTGTCATTTAGTGAAGAATTTTGATGTGATAATGGACACCTAAGTTTGTTTAATCGCATATTAATGGAGGCTCGTATCGCTCGATAAATAAATTAATTACAGACTGCAGCTGGAAATTACCAATGATTAAATAAATCGATTAACTATTAGGTAAAATCCTTGTTAAACGTGTTATTACACAGAACAGAAATTAGGAGTTGGCTACTAATCGATGCAATATATAATATCACGAGAATACAGAACACACGATACCTACTGTATAATTATACCTCCACAAGGAAAGCTTCGGTTCAACAAACTTTGACGTTGATTGGTTATAAAAACATTTTTCAGATCCATTTCTAGCACAGATAATCGTGAAGAAAACACATTTTATCGCACAAGATTAGAAAATAGAATGAGAGAAATGAATTCCTTAATTAATTACCAAATTTTATTTATTATAAAAAAAAAATTAATAGAAAGATTTATAAACGAACTGACTACACGTTGAGTATTTATGTAGATATAGATATTAAAAGTAATTGATACCTGGCGAAGGTTTCGTGGCTGTGTGTAGAAATGCAGTTCGAGCATGGCTAAAAACCGGTTATAGTGTATATTTTATGTTTGGGATAGTAAGATCCTCTTTTAAAGTAGTGTGGGTATAGACTATAGAACGTACCTATCAACGTATTTTTTTTTTGTATTCCATATATTAGTTGTTTGCAAAAAAATCAGTAATTAGGTCATATTTTTTCTTATCTCAATTGAAACAAAATTGAAGGAAATACAACGGATCGAAAATTACTAAGTTGTGACGTCACCCATGGTGAGCCGGAATTTAATTGCCTATAAAAATCGGAAAAAAAATGTTGATGCAAAATCCCAATTGGAAGGAAATTAGGAGAGAAAAAAACTGTGCGTGTAACAGTTTAGATTTATATTATTTACACAGTGTCAATAGTATCCGTTTAATTCAAGATAAATTATTTTCAGACAGTTCCTGTATTACAATATATTTTTTATTTTTGTACCTTTCTATATGTCCCGCGCTTATAATTTATCATGTTGCTAAACATGTTAATTGAGAAGATAAAAATTGGCCGAAGCACGTGTCAGTTATACTGTATATTTAATAACGTTGATTGCGAAACGTCAAAAACCATCTGGTATAACAGTTAACATCATAATCCAAGTTGTATGAGAACGGTGATTAATAACTGCTATGATTAAACACCAAAAAATTGTTTTGGAATTGAATAAACGATGCAACGACTCATCTTGAGACTCATATATTTCATTTTTGCTCATCAACGCTCTCGATGACCACGAGATCAAATTTATCATCCTCTAAATTTCTTCGATAATTATAATCTCAGGTCGATTTTTATCGGCTATTATATGTCGTTTTCATCGTAGATCAGGAGAACCTTTGAGACAGCATAAATTGACCCAGTTGAATCTTAGCTAACTTAGCCTCGGTTGACTTGGCGGTGAGCCGAAAATTTAATTTCCTTTTTTTTTTGTTTGTTTCTTTTTTTTTTTGGTGTCTGCGTTTCTAGGCTAGACCTTTTTTTCTCTCATGGACCATTTGAAATGGATACACCTACTGCTCGCAGTCCTAACGTTTTAACTCTAACATATAACGTGATGGATATAAAATAGCAGAATAGACAAATTCCGTGTATGAAATTCCAAAGAACGAGACTGCGGTTGCTCAGACTTGAAAAAAAAAAAACTCGTAGGATTTTGTCGACTTGTGCAATACGGTGGTGGATCTGAAATAGATGAAAAACAGTCTAGAAATGTGAAAATAAAAATCATTAGTACGTTTTTGGAATCTTTTATTCTCGATAATTTGGTGATTTTAATTATTGTGGAGAATTGGGATTGGTCCGAATTATCAAGTTCAAGATTGACCGCAAATTCGTTGTGTAACGCGGCTGACCTGAAATTATACATTGTTGAACTCGTCTAGTTAATGATCCTAATTGCGTCACGTAATTCGTACACGTGTTGGATTATTAGCACAAATTTACAATATTCTATAGTATATACATATGAAGAAATAACAAAGGCGTTTCTCATCGCAAGACTTTGCGATAATACTTCGAACATAGATTTATATAATTTTGAAGGAAAAATTGAGAAAACGAAACAATAATCAATTTTTTTTTTAATTGCGAACGAAGAATTTTTTTATAAAAAAAAAATAAATGAACTATAATTTCGAAAATGCAAATCAATTTTATTATTCATAATATCAACTTCTGACACATAATTAGAAAAATCATTTACTTGAATTTTTAATCAAATTTAAGAAGAAAAAATATATGTATAAAAGTAATTCAAAATTATTTTACAAAGTCCCGAAGAAGGCGAAAGTCTATGATTCGTTATTTTGTTTTTCACATAGAAAAAAAAACTCCAAGAAAGGGAGTGAAAATTTCAATACATTCATTTTTTATCCGTTATGATTGAAGTTCTACAGATAAAATTATTACATTTCATAATCCTCAAGACTCATTTTACAAATCCTTCATTAAATTTTCGTAATTATTGTATACAATCGTCAGCCTTGTCTGATGATGGTCGTTTTAGTTATACACGGTTTAAAATTGCCAGACAGGCTTTTTAAAAGCAGTTAATTACTCAGGTTCCTAGAATTTAATTCACAATAATTAACTGCAATTGATAAATTAGCATAAAACACACTATAAAGACACTTTTGTTTTACGTCGCAGTGAAGACTTTGATTATTATACACGAGTCTGTGCTCAATGACAACTTGTGGAATAGTACAATGAACATCCTTATCACAGTTTACATATTTGCCATAAATATTTTCAAAATTACTATTACACGTTTTTTTCTTCTAATCGCAACTAGAACTGTATATTAGTCTATATCGTAGTATAAATAATTACTTATCAAAATACTGCATACAATCTTCTTTTTTCTAACTATACTAATATCCACAAGTTATACCGATAGTCTAATGTTCCTCTTTCTTCTTTGTCTGTTTCAGAATAAGGAAAACTGCAAGACTGATTTACATGTTTTAATACAAAGAAAACAAGATTATATATATATTAAACATAGAATTATATATATAGAGTTACGATATATTACATAATTTACTCCCAACAATTTGCTGTAAAAAAGAAACAAAAATTTTACAACATGCACGAGCATCTTTATCAATCCCAAGAATTGGAGGAAAGCAACGTACACTACAAAGACGTTGTTATCGTAGGTAAGGATGCAATTTTGTGCCCTGTTCTATTTTTAATAATTCTATAATATTAGAAAAATTACGTATATTAATATGACATCGAAAAAAAAATATTATTCATTCTGTCCACTCCACGCATAAAACGTACTCGAAGAAAAAAGCGACGTAGTCAATCAATCAATTGAAAAATCACAATATTTACTCTACTATGTGTATCGTTGCTCCAACTATAATCTATCACACAAGCAGCGTAAGCAATTCGTTTTCATTGTCAACATTTGTTATATAATCTTTTCCATTAATTGTTCTCTCTGATATTGAAATAACAATACTAAGCAAACAAGATATCGACCATCCTCTTATAACTTTCTCTCCACTTCCACTGGAAAAGTTTCCTCCCGTCGCCTCGCATGAAAAATTTGAAGCAAGCTTCACGCTAATATTTCAGGAAATGGACCCAGCGGTATTTGCCTGTCCTACATGCTGGCTGGAAACTGGCCTTATTACACCGGCGAACCTCATCCCGGAGACGAGATGTTAACGGCGAGACTAGCCAACGGAAGTAGCAGCGCAGGATTAGCCGGCAGCACGCGATGGGGTCTTGAGTCTCTTTCGAACGGCCTGGAGGGTAGAAGCGGAGGAAAGCCGCTGGCCCTTCTGATAGACCATTTGCAGCATCCTTGCACAGACGCCGGACTGGATCTCCCCCCTCTGCTCGCTTGGCATCCGCCTAACAGCTCGATGAGCGGATCGGTAGAACACAAGATATTCGATCACGTCGTCCTTGGAAAAGGACCTCCGGGCGGTGCTTGGCAGGTGAAATATTATTTGCTCGATAAGATCCACAGCCTCGATGTTACGTCTCGCCTTGAGGCAACAGAATTAGAAAATGGGTCAATATTTCTGCTGATCTAGACTCTGCTATGAAAAATTGAAAAGCAGCGATACGATGTGATCGTTTGAATTTTTTTACCACCTTTGACCCAATTCAAAGCCACTTAATCTCCAAGAGTTAAATAAGTCGAATGTTTCATGTTTCTTCAGGCAATGGATCCGAACGTTCTAACGATAAGTTTGAGTCGTTGGATGTCTCTGCCGGGTCTGGACTTGAGGACTTGGGAACTACTCGTTGAGGCGGAGCAGAGAAATGAGGCGCCTGAGAAGTTGAGCAGCTGTAAAGGACTGGGACGAGTCCTGGTTGGCACCGTGGCAAAGTACTTCAGGGATTACGTGAGGAGACAGAAGCTTGAGAAGTACTTCCGATGGTGCGTCCTCGAGCCTCAATAATCGCATTCTCGATGCTAATCTCGCTGCATTTTCCACAGTGGGACAACCGTGACTTCCGTCAGGCCTGTGAACTGTACAAAAGACGGAGCCGAGGCGAACGACTCCCCGGAATACGCCTGGGTAGTCGACGGCGTTGAGAACGACAGCGGAAAGAGATTCCGGTACAAAGCCAAGCACGTGGTTCTAGCCACTGGTGCTTCCGATCACTCGAATCGATTGGGACTACCGGGCGAAGATTGTCGATGTAATTGGCTCACCCACGACCTGAACGATCTGGAGATAAAACTAGACTGTATAGCGGCGCAACGTGAGTTACAGATAGAAATATGGAACGAGAATTGATGATCTAAGGCGTTTTTCACTCCTCAGACTGTAGGGAGAGACCAGATCCGGTCTTGATCGTCGGAGCCGGACTCAGCGCGGCTGACGCCGTAACAGCCGCTCGTTTCAGGGGAATTCCAGTACTCCATTTGTTCAGGAACAATAACAACAACTCCGAGTACTGGCCGGACAAGAATTCGAAACAGAAGAGTGCCTTTAGCAGCAGCGACCGACTGCGGTGGCTACCTCCGTCCATGTATCCTGAATATCACAAGGTTTCTGAAATGATGGCCGACGGAGGTACTAATTACCCCTTGTACCGGGCTCTGGCTAATTATACCCTCGTCGATCTTCATCCGAGCTTCAATTCATCCTCCGGGGACAAGAAGCTGGTCACTATGTCGGCTCCGAACGGAGAACTTTGCTCTTTCCACGTATCCGTTGTGGCTATTCTAATCGGTAAGAATTTGAATGCCTAACTCAAGATTTTATTTGTGACGATTATTCTTTGTGCTCCAGGATCGAGACCGGACCTCTCATTCCTGAAGGACGGAGGCTTGGGGCTGGGAAAAAACCCGGAAAGACCGATCGACGGGAGGTCGAACCCGATTCTCGTCGACGATTTTACCTACGAAGTAAATCGTGCGCCGGCTAAGGGGCTCTACGCCCTCGGTCCCCTGGCTGGGGATAATTTCGTGAGATTCATTCAGGGCGGAGCCCTGGGAGTCCTTGTACACATATTGAACAAGACACCGAACACTACGCACCGTCCTAAGAAAAAATAAGCAACGTTGTTTAACGAGCGACGTGTGACAGCGTCCTCGTTATAAAATTCTATCTTCATCGAGCGTCAATTTCAACGACTGAAACGGTCTTGGCTGTAAATCGACGCAACATTCACTTCATTTGCTCAAAAGTAACTATCCCATACAGTGATAATCTGATTATCTGATGCGTAATAACGCGATATTTATCGTCGTTGCAGTTTGTTAATGCAAACTCGTTGTTCCGGAAGTTCGTTAAACATTGTTCTATCATAGGTGTATAAATGTTTTAAGAAGGAAAGAGAGAGAGAGAGAGAGAGAGACGACAAAAAAAAGGAGAAAGAAACTTATTTTTATACCATTTTTTATTAAAATTCTTTCATAGCTAAGAATAGTTGAAGTATTTACATGTGAACCGTTATCGCGGTGGTTCGAGTTTCGTTTTTGTTTGAACTGATTCATCGATGACTATTTTTATTCATTTATTTTTTTTTACTTATTCATCTGTGGCAAAAAAAAAAGTACCGGCTGATGAAAAACTACTAGAGGTAACGTTGTTTTACTGAACTGTGATAATTGAAAACACGATACCAGCTGAGCACCGGCTTTTCACATATATTAAAAAAATATCTATGAATCAGCTTATGATAATTAATAAAACCGAAGAACGAAATTGTCAAATTATTTCGCAATATATAATTTTACATCGACTAATAGACGTACTGCTTCGCTAACGCTCTCAAAAACTTGGCTTTACGAATGTTCGCAGCCTCTCGTTGAATTTCTTCGTTATTGTTAGAGTTCAGTTCCAGTAATCCTATCACTTTGATCTGAAATCAGACGCAGAATCATCAAACACTGAAATAGAGGCAATCGGTATATTTTCGAATAAAAAATTTCTACGTACTGCGAGCTGCTTTCTGTGGTGTTCGCCGCGTTTCGTATGCAGATGTATGAGAAATTCGAGGATCGTGGTATCCCATATGCAGTGATAGTAAGCGTCCATCGCATCCGCTGCCGCGCAGCTTTTCTGATCGCTAGAAGTCATCTTGAAAGCCAGAGCGTAGTCTACTTCTTCTAGAAATTGACACAGCACGGCGGCCTGAGTGTAGCACTGGAGTTGGGCGCAGCATTTTATCATCCTGCGATACACAAGGTCGTCAATTTGGGTTCTGGGAACCGGCTGGCTGAACAGATCGCTCGCTACGATGGTAGCCTCGAGATAGTACTTCATTGCGCTTTCGTGATATCCTAGAACTAGATCAGGGAATAATAAGACGAATTAATTGACGGACCGTTTTACGTTCGTACAGGTGATATAATCGTTTTATAATCTCACCGAAATTTAAATCAGCCATCAATTTTAGCCACGAGATATTGCTCGGATAATATTTCAAAGCTTGCGTCAATAGCTGGAACAGGGATTCCCCGATTGTTCTTGTGTTGTACGAATTTGCACTGTGAAAGAATAATAGAAATTATTAGATAAAAGAATTGAAACATCGTGTAAAAATACTATTGAAAATACGAAGAAGAAACAAAAAAAACTGAGAAAACCGTGAATTCAGAATCGAAACTGTAAAAAAAATACAAGAAAAAAAAACAGAAATTCTTGGAAAATTAAGATTAGAAAGGAAATGAACTTGAAGAAAAATCGCAAAAAATTCCGCTAAAATGTTTTTTGTTCTTGCAATTCTTCTCTCACTTATCTTAAAATCGATCAAACATAAGAAAATGTGACTAAAAAAATATGAAATTCTTTCCAAAAACAATATCTTGGATTCCTGCTTTATAATTTCATCTGTCTTATCTGACAAAACGCTAAACTTTGAGATAAGACAAATAAGAACAATAAAATCTCGTTGAAAATATTTTGTGCAGTTCTTTTTGATCATTTTCTTTTCATTTTCATTTTTGAAAAATAATTCGTCTTTCTCAATTTCTGTAAAATTGGGATCGAAATTCGGACTCCAATTTTTATTTCTTTATTTCGATATCAATCTAAATTTAGAAAAAAAAACCTTTTATCCCAAATTCAAAGAAAAATGGATGAGCTTTGACGAACTTTAAATACCAAATTTTTATGAAAGAAGTTATCGCAATCTTACAATTTTTAATCAATCTCTACTTCTAGTTCCCCCACGAATCCCAAGACACATTCATACTTTGGAACGGTAGCTGGCCACAGATTGAGATACTGAGTATGAAGTTCGAGGCTCGACTCGTCTCTAAGCACATTATGCAGTCTAGCGAGCAGCGAAGTTGCTACCGTCAGAGCTGTAGGTTCTCTGAGTCTGCTTAGAGCCCCGCTAACTGCCACAACTGCGTCTCTCAAGGCGCTGCTCCCACCAGAAGATCCGCTGCTGCTACGTTTCTGAGACTGTCCACTGCCTGGTCCAAATACAGCTAAAACTGATCCAAGTGGCACAAAGATTAGTCTCTAATCTCAACACAGAGCAATATTATCGTAGAAATCGACGCGTTACCCATGTCCCAAACCTCCCTGGGGAACTTCCTGCTCCCCTTGTACTTAACGATGTCCTGACAAACGCTGCTGATCGCCGCAGCCAGCTCCGAGTAGCTCCACCGCTTCTCTAGGCTCGTTAGATAATCCCATTCCGCCATATTAAGCAGAAATATTGTGCAGTACTCGATTATCTCCTGCCTCGGAATGACTTGATCGGTTGCTTGCAGCGCTCCTAGACACTGTTTGCACCTTCCGACCAGAGCCTGCATGTCGCCTGGTCGAAGAATGAAGAAAATTCGTTATTGTCTGTCCAAATCCGGCGGAATGATCGCACCTACAGACTGTATTCGCCGGCCAGACGTAAAGACAGTGTAATATCTCAATCAGAAGAATTTCCCAAGCCACGAGCTGGAGCAGTTTGAATATCAGGCCGTTCCCGCTCGGCGCGTGCTGCTGAGCTTCTTGATCCAGTACATTCAGCATTTCCTTGGCTCCGTCAAAGTCCTTCGACGTGACCAGTTCCCTGCTCTTGGCCAACAAAATGTACGAGTAATCCTGGAGGAATCCTCGAGGCAGAGACATCGCCACGCTTTGTAACGGGATGGGAAGTTCCCAGCAATTGTTCACGCGCCATAAACGCTTCCGTGGATTGATCACCGCCAGACGTAGCAGGATCTCATGGACCTCGCGAGGACTGTACGAGAGAATCAGTCGCTGCTCCAAAGCGCCTACGTTCACTCTCGAACTTTCTGAAAATTGTTATTCAAGGGGATGATTAGAGACTTTGACGCGAGTGGGAAGAAGAGTTCGAGACTCACGAGTGTACGTCACCGTCTGTACACCCCATTCGTTGTTGATCAACAGATCGGGAATCTCCAGAGCTTTTTGTTCAGCGTCTCGTTTGATCTCGTGCAATTCTGGCTCGTCGAATAACGCCGCGAAATTGGGATCTTCGAGTATTTTGCTAGCCAGTCCGTCCAGGTCGCCGCTGAGTACGAGGTAGAGAAAGAAACGGGAGATCCGTTTCCTGTCCGTCTCTGTTACATTTTCGACGACGTTGCCGAAAGCCTAGAAGAAAGACAACGATTCGGATGAGTTTGTCGAAGATCATCGAGCACTTCGTCGAGGTGAAGTTGCGTACCCAGAAAAGCGTGGTCAGTCCTTTCGCACCGGCAGTTTTTATCTCCGCGATGTAATCGCCGAGGAGAATCTCGCTCTCCAACACCTTCCTGACCAGATTCAGACACTGGATCTGTATCAGGAGATCTCGAGCTACGATTATCGTCCTGTTTACCATCCCGCCTTGGATATCGAGCTCCAGATTGTCTCGATAAACCTGGGGGATCTCCCTGGTAATGTTGTCCGCTTGTAGAACCTGTACGATGTTCTGAAAAATCGAAGAGTAGCCAAATTCACGTTATACGAAGATGAAAGAGTTCGAACAGCAACTGAAAATCGAAGAATACCGTATATTGGTCTTTTATAGAAGCATGCATCTGCTGCATCAGATCAGGCTTCGTACTCTCCACCGGTATTTCGCAAGCCAGACAATATCCGTCCAGGTAATCTTTTTGAACTGTACAGTATATCAGAGGACTCGTGGTGTCCAGTTTGCCGAACAACTCCTTGGCGCAGCCCACGTGACGCTTCGCGCTCTGGTAATCCTCCCGCAGGAGATGAAATACCGCGAGATCGTAGTGGATCTGCAAAACGACGAAACGACCTCAACGAAACGTTAAAACTCTGTGAATATGAACAAAAGTAGGTCATCGATTAATGAAAAGACTCGATTCGAACGATTCAATCACAGAACGAGACCCAGAATTCGAAGCACCGTGCGAAGGCAAAACGAAGCATAGAAGAATAACTCGGCCTCTATATAATTTTCGACCTGGCACTTGAATTCCTCTTCGGTGATGCTGTACATATTCTCCCAGTTCTGTTTGCACTCTGTGCTATCCTCCGTGAGCATGACCAAGGTCTCGAAAGATAACACCTTGGGTTTGAGATCGTTCAGTTCCAAGATAGTATTGAGGGTGCTTATAGTATTGGGAAGACAGGTCTCTAGCCTTCTCATAATGTCGTCGGTGAGGCCGGGAGGGACGTAAGTAACTTCCTGAATTCCAGGGCTGAAAAACAAAATATGTGAGAAAAGTGACTCCGTCTCGAGGCGAGGAAAAGTTTAGCAGATTCCCTGATCCTCACATGTGTATAAACGGCTGTTTGATCTGTCGACTGTTAAGCGACTTGTATACGATGGCTCTCAGGTGCCACCTGAGATAGAGAACGACGGCGAAGAGGACTTGGTCGGTGATCGAGGTCATCGGATACTCCTGAGTCATCGGAATCTCTACGACACTGTCAGTCGCGATGTAAAACAGGTCCTGTAGCAGCGATATCTGCATCGGCAGGGGTAACTTCGTCTCCAGAGTGTCCAAATCCCATTTTAAATAGGCCGCTACCTTGAGCGAGAGAATTTTTAGGGCGAGATTTTTGTGAGACCATTTGCCAGGTGCGACTTGCTTCGTCTCGATTCCGTCTATCTCCATGGTCTTTGCTTCGTTCTCTCTTTGCTCTAGATTTATCGTCATGAATTTTATGATCAGGTCTGTCGGAGATGGGTCTGAAAACGAGTATCGAAAGTAGAAATAATTGGGAATAGAAAAACATCGTTTTTCCTAACCTGGAAGCGGCTTCGAGAGATGTTCCAGCAGCAGGGAAGGATTGAGAAGGAATTCGAACCACAGTATAGTGTCGGGGGAAATCGGGACCGTTCCCGGTCTCAGTAAGTCTACGTCCATATTTATTGCCAGTTTTAAAATACACTCAAATCATTTGTTATTGTTGATAGGTTTTAGGTTAGGTTATGTCACTCGGGGCGCCGACTATCAACGAACACATGACAGGCCGTACAGTGTTGCCAACTCACGAATGTGAAATTCCGCTATTAGTACTGGAAAATTCCGCTAAAATTCCGTTAACGCCTAGCGCGAATTTTCCACTAGAATTCCCCTAGCGTTATTTTCCGCTCAAATTTGAAAATAATCGGCTACAGCTATTTTTTTTCGTGTATATAAAATTATTCATGCATGACGTTACGGGGAGTCAGAAGAAAAACTATTCCCTCGCGGCAAGTCGACAGCATTAAAATAACTTAATTTTAGACAATTTGATGATTTTTTTAAATTCCACTATTTCTGTCCATTTCCGCTATAAAAAAATATTTTCCGCTGAATTTTCCGCTACTGAAAGAAAGTGAGCGCATTGATCGCGGGGTTTAACCGCACTGATTACTGTTAAAAAAAAAATTTCCAACTGAACGTACTCTTTACTGTTGGCACAGTAGAGACAACGGGGCCCACCGTAAATATTACTGTTTACAACGTACTCAGTACGGTGAATAACCGTGGTCAGCCATACGTAAACATTACTGCTAGTAAGGGTAATGTACACGGGGGCCACAGTTCTGTCTACCTTTTTTCACCGCACTGAGTACGGTCAAAAATCTGAATCTTTGCGGTGACTCTCTGCATTGGTTCCCGTGAGAGGCCGCCACAAGCGCGCTGAATCACATGTCTCAATCGGTTACATCAGCTGATCTTGGCTCGGTAGATCGGTATAACCAAAGAGGATAGGGTAGAGTGGAAGGTCCGCGTAGCCACCGCCGTGAGCGCCATCTAGTGAGTCCGGGCCCACAAGACGCCTAGTTGTATTGGTGACGTGTCCGCATATCCATGTGACTATGTGACTCATACTAACGCGAGTTATGCCGCGGCAGGTGTTTTTAGTGGAAAAACGTGCCTACGAGTCAAAAATGTTACATGAATGTGGGTTAGAAGGCTGCAAGAAAAGCCTACGTATGCACCCGCGTCAAACATTTTTTCATATTCCACGAGATCCCTAATTGTAAGTATTCAACGACGAGTAACCTAACCTACTCCAGTCCACTCGATTACGATTTGTTTGGCAATACAGCAGTATGTATGTACTGTCGTAGTAATCTATTTTGCGTGCATTACAGATGTGCCGAATGGGTATCTTTTGCTGGTGTTGGAAAAGGTGATGCAGAGTTCCGCATTTGTATAGACTACTTCGATCCAAAGTGCATATTCAAACGCCATCCACAATGTTCAGACATTGGCTCGAAACAGCAGTCCCTGCACTATCAAGCGAGGAGGAAGTACGAAAATTTGTTATCTGACTGATATAAAATGAATCGCCTGCGGGTCAAATTCACGCCGTATCATAATTATTGCAGATGAGATCGTAACGTTGATTAGACAAATTACAGAGTGCTGCTCAGGCTTAGCAAACAGATGATAAAATTAGAAAATTTGGAACAAAAAAAGTTTGGGGCCAAATTGAGGTGAATAAAAAAAAAGTTAATTACTGTACATATTGTAAATACTGTGAATAATGTGAATAGCGTAAATAGCGGAGGTATTAATGTTCCTCATACTACTAATTTTCTATTTTTTCATGTAATTTACATATTTTTGTTATTATTAATACACGTTCTACTATGACTTTACATCTGTGTTTGTGTATTTTTTAACCGCGCAAATACGTAAGATTCCAATATTCGAATCCAAAGCTACCGCTACCGCTAGATCGGGGAGTGGGGGGTCACTAACTCGGGCCCGGACTCACTAGAGGCGCTGCGACACCGGCTACGAAATTTTACACGGGCGCTTATGGGACCTTCCACTCTACCCTATCCTCTTTGGGTATAACGCTTGGCGTTTCGCAATATTAATTACAAAACAGAATAAAATAATGCAAAAATAAACCTCCAAACCATTGTTATAATTCGTGATTTAAAATTTGATTCCCTTGGAATATATTATAGCTGACAAAAATATAAGGGCGAATAAAATGTTAAATGCGATAAAAAAGGCTGGACTTTACATTATACAAAGCGTATTCAAGCAGAGTCAAAGTACCAGAAAATGATCATTCTTGTCGTTTTTGTGTCCTCATCACATTAGAGATAATATTTGATCCCAACATAAAACATTATTCGTTCGTCTTTTTTTTTAATTTTACTAATATTTCATCAACTCAAACTTATAGAAAATAAACCTTAATCGCAACTTATACAATATTGTATGATAATTTTTCTTGATTTCGACCATTAGGGTCATTAACGGCTGTTATTAAGGAGATCAACCGGAACCAATACTGAGAGCCGACGCATAGGTTCCTATTTTTCACCGTACTCAGTACTGTGGACGAAAGCGGACGGAGTACGGTAGATCGGCGTCAACATAACCCTTGCCAACAGTAATGTTCACTGACGAGAGACTGCGCTGATTCACCGCAATGAGTACGGTAGACGGCGCTGTGACTACTGTATTAACAGTAAAGAGTCAGGTGATTCTACGAAAAAAAAATTCCACAGTATCCAGTGCGGTTAGATTTTGTCCGTGTGGCCGCTAAATGCGAAATTTGCCCGCCAAGCGCTTACCAGAATCCGCTAAATCTGGCGGATAATCCGCTAAGTTGGCAACACTGAGGCCGTAGGAATCGGACCACGTTCTGCGCCTGAAGGCAGGCAACCGGACTCAGAGACTCTGTAGAGTCGCGCGCCAAGTACCTACGTTCAAAAAAAGTTTTCGGAGTTACTTGATAACAACTGATCTTATGAGAACTCTATCTTACTTTTTAATTCTTAGTATCTTACTACGTACTTTTAAAATCGGTATAAGTATACTAGGGGCTCCGCCCCTACGCGCTTCGCGTCTCAAAAATTGGTTTCACACCTTTTCATTCCCTTAGGAGTCGAATTTCAAAAAACGCTTGGACTACTTTCTAGGTATTTGAATAAGCAATAATTTGAAGCCAAAACGAAGTCAATATCTCATCGGGCCGAGGAGATATCCGTGAATCGCGAAAACATGTTTTACTCCTTTTATTCTATTTGTGGGGCGAATTTCGAAAAATCGCTTCTTATAGTGGGTGGGAACATGCCCAAATTTCAAGTTTCTAGGTCAAGGGGTTTGGGCTGGGCGTTGATGCCACTTGTTACTTTATAGATCATAGACAATTACTTTGAAGTTTGAAGTTACTTAGAAATTATTTGAGGGATACAAAAAGAAAAACTCTAGCTTTAAATTCAAAAAACACGACTTTATTTGCTCTACAAGCTGAATTGCTTCAACGTTACCATATATTCACTTATTTATACTTACTGTATATACTATACAAACTAATGTACTTATCAATAATAGTTAAACTTGTATCGTTAAAGTCACTATTATACAGTATGTAGTGAAGTTATATTTTTTCACAGTCATTATATACTTTCGAGGTACTTTAGAATTACTATAATTCATATTTAAATATTTACTCACTTAGGGAAAAATCCCTTCGATAACGTATGAATAGTGATGAAAGAAGGCAATGAAAAGATAGATCAACCAAGCAGTATTGATATACTAATTGTACTCAAAAAATGAAAGATAATCGAATCGAAACAATTTCACACAGTCATAAAATATTTACATTTGATAGAGAAATTATAGTACAACAAGAAAGCTGTACGACTCACGCCATCGAAAATGTAAATTGGCCAAGAAAAAAAGTCAAAAGAAAATTGAAAATATTTGATTTTGTTTTGTCCTCTTATAAAGCTACCAGAAAACTTGTTTATCAGCAAGTAACGTCTTCAAAGTCTTCTGCGTAATCAGTCTCATGGTATGAGTGGGTACTATGGAAGTGTACAAAACACAGAATATCTGATCCCCTTCCCTAAGCGCATGGCACTTGTGATACTCCGAGCACCAATAGGTCTCTTTAGCTCCTTCGAAGTCTCGAATCATCGAGTCCTTCCTCGACTTATCATCGCCAGACGCTCTCCCGAGCGACTCTTCGCTCCTGTAATCCTCCGCATTCCTCTCCTCCGACCGCGACGACAGCAAAAACGTTTCGACCGCTTGATAGTAGAAGGTTCTCAAAATATCCAATCGATGCGTTCCGCTCACACGGTTCTTTGAATTCTGCAAATTCCGACTCAGCACGAATTTCCCCACCACGTGATTCGCCAACAAGAATCTAAAATAATCGAATATTCCAATCAGCAACAATTTCCTCATCCAAAGCAACGCGCGTTACCCCAATATCTCAGAATCCAACGACACACTCGCAGGAAAATTCCTTGGATAGCACTGCTCGGCGGCTCGTAGAACGTCTATGCTATTCCGCCAGCACTGAATACCCAATCTTTCAGTTTCGGCTAGTTCGGGGGTCGGTCCGCACAGAGCGAGGACTTCGACGTGGTTCACCAGAGTCACAGAGACCAGTCTGAAGGCGACCTGCAATTTCGAATCTTCAATCTTTCAATTCCTTGGCGCAGAGTCAGAGAAAATATTATCGTATCCTACATTCGGACTCTTGTTCGGCAGGAACACCGGCAGATCTCTGGCGGTACAACTCCCTTCGGTAGTCGCAGCCGTTATCAACAGTTTCCTCTCGATTGGGTCCAACGACCACCAGCTCTCGGTCGCCACGGCCAAACAACCGTGCACCAAAACGCAGCCGTACAACGAGTCCAGACATTCCATGTATCCCTCCAAGCAGCTCTGGGAAAATGGAGTGAAAATATTAAGGCGATTGCTCTGAGACGAGCAGACTCGTTATCACCTGCAGCAGGTGATTCTCAGAGCTCATAATACTCTCCGTCATGTCGATGAGGTCGGTTTTGGTGCACGCTCGATCCCCGATATCCAGGCATTCCAGGAGCCTGTCTATGATCGGATTACAGACCCTTAAGTCTCTCTTGAGTCTCTCCACGTTTCGTGGATTCTTAATCTCGTCTATACCGACGATGAGTATCATTGCGCTGAAAACGGACTCTAAAAATCTGTTTAGAACGTTGTTCGTCGTTCCGCTGGCTATCGCTATCAGCAATATACTATCCTCGAACTCTTTCCATACTACGCTCGTGTCCGGCATGTCCGTACACATCAGTTCCATCGCTTGAGACTTGAGGAACATGTGGACTCCGTTCAGCGACGCCATCTTCGAGAAAGTCATCTGCAATTAAGAAATTCTTTCACTTTAACATGGATTCATATCATTCTTCCAATTTCATGCTTTTTCAAGTTTTCTAAGACTCTTTCCGCATCGTTTTCTGAGAAAACCTCTATGGTTATACGATGCTGTTATATTCCTTGTTTGAAATAGAATATTTTACCGCCTCTCCGTCCCCCTTTTTTCTAGCAAATATTGGGATTCCACCGGACGACGTTAGGCACATGACGTGAGCAGTCATGACTTCAAACGGTACGAAATTCTGTTTATTCCAAGCTCTGTGGATTCTTGCAGGTAGTCAGCTATATCTCCTCCAATTATACCTGTCTGTGAACAGGGGAATGGGATCTGAACCAGCAGCAGGTATAAGGAGAGGTCATTCACCCCGATGGTCTGACTCTCAGGTAAAATTTGAGACTTAGCAAAGAATATTCTTTGTGCTACAATCTATCAATAATTAAGGCTCAAAAATCCTCTTCTTTATTGATTGAAGTGCAATTATTATTCTATAACAAGTGTAAAAATACTATAATATTTAGTTATAGTACAATATTCCTCCATCTTTATCTTCGAATACGTGTAATATGTGTAATATAAACTATATATTCAAACGGAATGACCCATTTACTGTCTTATTATTTACTAATTATAATACTGTTCGACAAAAAGTAACGTTATGCGCAAAGAAACGTTCTAAGATCGCCTCGAAGTCAATATATAATGTTAATATCCTTGATTTTGTTCCCCGAATGAAGACTACGTTTATGTGTAGAGTTTGCGAACTCGACCCGGTGGTTCGGGTTCTCCCAAGATGGGATAATCGAGGAATCCGAGTTCCGAGTGTGCCTGGAAGTGTTCGAAGACGAGAATCTCGTTTTGTCCTTTTTTAAGCAACGGAGCTGGCAAATAGAGAGTCCTCGGAGGTCCCAGATGGCAGTATCTTCCCAGATTGAAACCGTTTACGAATACGATTCCCTTCGACCATCCCCTCAAGTCGATAAAAGTATCGCGAGGCTCCGTCAAGTTTAGAACAACTTGGGAAATCGACGGCCCCTTTCGGTCCACTGGGACGGCTCCCTTCTTCCAATTCCTCAACGAGCGCACCCACTTCGACCCAAATTCTAAGGCGTATATTTCCCAGTCTTTCAGTTCTTTCTCGTCCACGTAGACCGGCCCCTGCCACAATCCTTTCCGCTGATCAAAGTTTGAGAGCACGCCGAAGTTAACACGACCCCAATTCTCGACGAGAATGTCCAGCGTCTTCTCACCAGGCTCTTCCGACTTTAACTTCAACTCTGAATCTCTGGAATAGACAACGAAAAAGTTTAATATATATGAAGAGTGATCGATTCCTGCGAGGCGCTTACTTTAGCTGCCAGTAGCCAAAGCCCTTTATATCTTCCACGGTCTCTAACGCCCCGCTCTTCAACTCTCCGTCCACGAGGACCATCGCCGTGTCCTGAACATGGCCCGAGATTTTGAGAGTCGATACCGAATCGAGGGATACCTTCTTTCTGTAGTTTATGTAGCCGTAGGACTGACCGTTTCCATTTTTGATCGGAAGATTCTCCATGTTAGTTACGTTGGGTAGTTTTACCTTGAAATCTGCTGTCTGTGAAGTGGGAATTTTTAATATTACAACAATCTTTCATGTTCAAAGGTACAGATATTTAAATACCTACCACCTGATCCAAGATATCGTCGAAATCTAAGTGACCGATGACTTTGAGTGTCGGATAAGCGACTTTTGGTGATTCCGCTGGAAATTCTGGTAGCTTGGTCTCCACATCTTGGTACTTTGCTAGAATCTCCTTGGTTCTATGATATTTTTTAGTGTAGTCTCCAGCTTCCGATAACGGAGAGTCATAATCTGAAATTAAGAGCGAAAAAGTTATTTCCAAAACTGCGATCATAAAGTTACGCAGGACCAAATAAATAAATAATAACATCGTATATCAAGATAAGCGAGACTTTATCGGACCATCCTTCTTTTACCGTAGCTCGTGACGTCGGACTGATAGTCGCTGAAGATGTTGGCTCCGTTCATGAATCCGAAATTAGTCCCTCCGTGGAACATGTAGAAATTAACGGACGATGGGAAGCTCAAGATCTGTTCCAGCACGTTAGAAAATACTGAAACAAAATTCATCTCCCATTATCTCGAGTTACGTTGTCAGTGTCTGAATAAACTGATTAAAGATCAATTAATCTCGTCCTAATCTCGTATATTCAATTCAGCTCAAGCTAAGCAGTGTTCAAGTTTCGAGTACCCTCAACGGGTTCCCCTCCGTGATACGGTTCGAGCCAGTGATCGAACCACCCGGTCCAGTACTCCATCACCATGGCGGGCTTATCGGGCTGCAAATGTTTCAACAGATTCAGTTCCTCTTCTGTATCGACCTTGAAATTAGCGGTCTGCAGCATGCCAGGCAGAGCTCCGGCGGCTCCGTGGAGACTCGGAGTGTCCGAAGTGAAGAACAGCTCCACCAAGCCGTGGTCTTCGTACAACTTCTTTATCGCGTTCATGTAATCCAGGTCAGGAATCGTTCCGTCTGTTTCTACGGAGCCGTACTCGTTCTCCACCTGCAAGATTTGGGAACGCAGCTTAGATTCCAGTCTTCAGAACACGACGGTGAAGCGCTTTCAGCGAATATCTCGAGATTCGCTACCTGGAAAGCGATTATCGGACCTCCTTTCGTGAACTGAAGATCGGTGAACAGAGGCAGGAGCTTATTAAAGTAGTTTGTCATTCTCAAAGTGTACTTCGGCTCCGATGTTCTCAGCTTCAGACCCTCCTCGTTCAAGAGCCAACTAGAAGTTTTCAGACAATGTTTCATTGTGTTTGTAGTGAATAATCCTAAAACAGTGTTTCCGTCATCAGCGTTGCGCCTCGAGGTCGTATCTTTACCTCGGAAGCCCTCCGAAGTCCCATTCGGCACATATGTAAGGTCCTGGTCTGACGATGACGAACAGATCTTCCTCCTGAGCGATCTTGATGAACGTAACGATGTCGAGAAATTCCGAGAACTCGTTATCCCCATCTCCAAAGTCGTACTCGTTCCTCACTGGCTCGTGAAGGTTCCACGGAACGTAGCTGAAAATCGAAATCTCCTCATAAAATAAGCAAAACGGTCGACAAAATCTCGTCTATACTAACGTTTCAACAGCGTTGAGACCAGCTGCTCTGTATTTCCTCAATCTGTCTCTCCAGTATGCTTGAGGTACTCTGAAATAATGCATAGCTCCGCTGTGCAGGGTGATTTTTTTATCGTTTAGATAAAACCCGTCAGCCTTAGCGACGAGACCAGACTCAACTTTGGATGGCACGTAGTGCTCGTAGAGCGTCGGAAGACCCATCGCTACACAGAACGGAGTGAATATTGTCAAAATTCGAACAACTATTCAGAGTTCTTTACTCACTCTTTGAACTGTAACGGAGCAAATGATAAGAGATAACGATAAACAGAAATATCGTAATTTTATCATGAGGATGGATACAAAATTTTTTTTTGTCAACTATCGGCGCGAGAATTACCTTGAGGCATTAGACCGGGGCTCCGCCTCCACCGAGTGATAAATACAGAGTGAAGAGCCTGTGGATTTTTGCCTCAGTATGTGTCAGCTATTTATCAATTTTTTGGACTTTTGGATTTAGCTAGACTTTAGATAAGATCCTGATAGATGCGTAAAGATTAGATACAACGGGGAATTATTTTTACGAGTAAATGTTAAAAACCATCGGCTTCTCAACTATGCAAGAAGCTTCGTTCTCATGGAAATGAGAAAAAGCTCGCACAGGTTTTCTCAAGTTATAACAAGTTTCTCTACTCCAGTGGAAAAAGTTTGATCCTAAGCTCCCGGATCGAACCTAGAGACTGGAGAAAGTTTGAGGTGGACTTTGCAGAATGATTTTTGAAAATGTCGAGAAAATCTTGTTTCACAATAATCGGGTCTGTATTAACTCACCGAACCAATGATTAAACAGAAACAAGGAGCAAACGATGCGACATACTGGTTGGACCATCGTTCTTTACGTATGGAACGAACTAATATATTTCTTCGTTTTACGTATTTCAAGGTAGCTCTTATCGAACGAATATGCAATATTCGTTCCAGTTAGAATATCGAAGTATGAACAGTTGGAAATTTAAAACAGTCTTAACATATTTTCTGTGTCACAAAAAGACCACAGAAATATTTCTGTTAGTTTGAAAAATTCGGTATTCATATTTTCAGAATAATCAGGAATAATAATGTCAATTATACATATGGATTGTATAGTTGATTTTCAGATACGATAATTCACATCATATGTTGTATGTGATTGTTGAACGTCATGTAAACAAAAAAACTGCGTCGTTCAATAACAGGCAATTTACAATTTACAAGCCTTAGATCGAGTAATTCGTTTTATTTAGTCATAGAACATCTACAATTGATAATTTTAAGAATTTGTTTGTTTGAACAATATACATATAGCAACGATCTATCGTTTATTTGTTATTCAGTTAATTCAGTAACGGCTTCATATGTATACACACCTTCGGTTATGCTACGATCACAACGGTTTTATTTGAATATCTTGGACTGTGGCTCGCCTCAGGAATGCAGTAATGAGAAATTGGAGTATCAGTATTATGATAATCGGATTGAATACATCATCGCTACAGCCCGTGTAGAAATTTGACCGTGGCGCTGGTCGGGTTCTGAATAGTTTGCCAGATTACAAATGTGGCCCCGATCTGGCTGAACTGTGCCAGCCCTTCAGGGTTCTGGCCAAATGTCCCAGTTTTAGATACAGTGATACAGTTAGATACAACGATCGTACCCTACTTGCGCCTCAACTTCTGCCAGGACTGTGCCTGAATTGCCCATATTCTACAAATCTGGATGTTTTGGATATTAACACAATTAAAATATGCGGTTTTCAGAAACTGAGTGTTAGCTATTTATTGCTCAACAATGTCAATATTGTTAAAATATATTAATATAAAAAATTGACAAGTCTCAAACTTTTTTTTGTTTTACCAACGTTAAATTTCTCTTATAGTATAGATATAGTACGCGTATACCGCGGCGTATACACCGTGCACACACTGTTTGTTTTCAGGTTTGGGTGGATATTTCACAACAAACAGCAATCATAAGTGACAAGGGTTGTAATAAATCTTTTCAGTTGAATTGAAAAGTGATATCAATCCAACCACGTGCTCACAAATATGTTTTGATAATTTTAGAGGTTAGAATGTACGATAGATTCATACTCGACTAGATTGTTTATTACTTTTCGTTTGGAGTCTTGTAACCAACGTGCCTCACTGTGCGGCAGTCGGATGCACGACCAAATCCAGCGCAAAAAGCAAGTTAAATGCCATAATTCACCGGTAGGAAGTATTTTTTAGAGCGACTGGTTTGAATATGGCGCGTAAGCTGCGCCAATTAATATGGCCGATATGCTACCTAATGTACTCCCCGGATAATTACCTGCCCTCGCCCATAAACCCAGGTTTCGCTCCGTCCGAAAAGTCCATAAGTCCGTGAGTTCAATATATCGATATTTGACTACAGCTCGTACAGAAAACATCGTCCTCGCCTAGAACCCCACCACCTACTTGGAGTTCCGCAGCAATTCACGGTTTAATAACTTTATTCCGCAACTTTGACATGCGCACTTCGAACTGCGCATCAAAGTTGTGGAATAAAGACTTTATACCGCAACTTTGAACTTAGCGGTATAAAGTGCGATTTGTCGGAACGAAAACAGGCGTCAAAAAGTGACTTTTTCATGCCTGTACCGTAAAAAAAAATCTTTGATCGTGAAATTTATTCCTATAATAGGGTGGCACTTACGACTTTTTGCATGAACGTTTCAGAACTTGGAAATTTCAACAGATCTTCGCGTTTCGAGTGTTTTCGAAGCGATTAGCGAACAATAGATATTTATGTGGCATGCGCAGAAAGTAACTGTTTATTCGGCAAGGTTACGTACGCCTTCGGCCTCGCTAGGTAAAACCAACAGCTCGTACGAAAAACATAACCTTGCTGAACAGTTACTTTCTGCGCGCGCCCCATACAATATTTTTTACGGAAAAGGCATTAATAGTCACTTTGACGCCAGTTGAGTTCCGCACGAACTGCGTATAGGAGCTGCTGTAAAAGGTAGTAGAGAGGGGGTAACCTGCGGTATAAAGATTTTATTCCGCAGCTTTGACATGCGCACTTCGAACTGCGCATCAAAGTTGCGGAATAAAGACTTTATACCGCAACTTTGAACTTAGCGGTATAAAGTGCCACTTGCCGGAACGAAAACGGGCGTCAAAAAGTGACTTTTTAATGCCTGTGCCGTAAAAAAATTTTTTGTTCGACTTTCTGTCGTGTCGGCTGGCTAATGACATAAGGGCCAATAATATTTTTTTTAGCATTGAAAATGCTTCCATTTTCGGGGTAATAGTGAGGTATAGGAGAGCAAACGTTAAAATGCAACGAAAATGCGAACGTCACGGAAATGCGTGCAAAACGGAAGTAACAACAATGCGGACGAAAAATTTTTGATAAAGAAAAAGGACGATAGATAGAAAAAGATTATGGATGGTCGATGTGTCATATTGTGACAGATCAAAATGTATGGTTCATCCGAAATGAATGGTTAATCTGTCAGTTTGTTACCGATCACCGATCTGTCAGATTGTGACCGATCAGTAGTTCGGTGAATAGAGTGAATTTGTGAACTCAATGAATCATCTCAATGAATCATTTCGATGAGTCACCGACGTAGAAAACGTTAACGTCTGCATTCTGCAGAACGAATGACTGTCGGATTGCGACCGATACACTGATATATATGTATATACACATATATCAGTGGACCGATACAAACGTGTGGTTGATTTGTAAGATTGTGACAGATCAGTAATTCGGTAAAATCAGTAATTCGGTACACGGAAAGAACTCTGTTGCGAATATTGCATGGAAATGTACCATGCGAAAAAAGCAATGGGTGTGCCATACCAAAATCGCTTCGATTCATACTAAAATTGTATAGATTTATGCGATTTTAGTATGAAAGTGTCTCATGCGAAAAAGGCAAACACCGATGCGATTATCGAATGAGAGCTATGCGCTGATCGCACGAGAGCTGTGCACTGAACGCACGAGAGCGATATGCGATGAACGCATAGATACCTCTGTACCATAAACGCACGGAGTCTATGCGAAAAGAGCATAGGTCTCGAGCGTTTTGAAGATTTACGGACTGCGCATGCTCGAAAACCTGAGGCAACACGTGAGCGCCTGTGCATAAATCTTCAAAACGCTCGGGACCTATGCTCTTTTCGCATAGACTCCGTGCGTTTATGGTATAGAGGTATCTATGCGTTCATCGCATATCGCTCTCGTGCGTTCAGTGCACAGCTCTCGTGCGATCAGCGCATAGCTCTCATTCGATAATCGCATCGGTGTTTGCCTTTTTCGCATGAGACACTTTTATACTAAAATCGCAAAGTTATTATGCGATAATGGCAATTTTCTCATACTGTTAACTATAAGATAGAAATACAAATATCGCGAAATCATAGTGCACGATGGGAGTAGCGGTATGCGTATGTGTGAATGGTTTCCTGTATGTTTGCGTATGTACGAATACCAGTATGTCTTGTGTATGTGTATGACCGAGGACGAAGTCCAACCGGACAGAGTCCTACCGTCCGAAAAGGGTTTACCTAGGATGAGCAGTTCAGTCCGTACCCAACGTTCGTAATAAACACACGTCCGAATTGAGTTTATTAATTGTGAAACGCCCGTGTCCGTTAACCGTTTAATAATAATTCGTTATAATCCTAATGCTAGATCACTGATCTCTTCACAACGGGCCATTGAGCCTACAATCGTGGTTTCTGTCGTATTCGTCTCCTTATATTTGCATTATTCAATAAACAATACTATATTTTGCCGGCACTCAACGAACAATTCATTTCAACCTCCTGCAATTTCCCCGCTACCATCCTTACCCTATATACAGTTAACAAATCAGAAGTGGGATTACAGCTCATTTAACGTCTGAACGTGCCGGGAAATTCGGGAGTGATCGACAATCGGCAAAATGAAAATTACGCGAAAACGTGCCTAACGGTCAGTGCGTGCAAAAATGGCCGACAAGACGATGAACTAGAACGATGTACGCGAGTGATGAACGGACTAATCGAACTCGGGATGAACGACCGGCTCGCATCGGCAACAGAGAAAGAATTCGAACAGTTTTTCGGGCTCAATATGCCTAATTCGGGAAACGTTGATCGCCCAATTGCGCCGATTCCGGCGCCAGCCAATGCATCGATTAATGGCGGCTCATCTTTATCCTCACGCGGACGAGGAACCGGAAGAGGAGCGAATCCAAGGGGATCATCCGGCGCGCATGCGAATCACGCACCAGGTCGCCAAACTGATCGCAGAGACGGACCGGGTGTCAACATCAGTGGTACGAGCGACATGGAGATAGATGACCTCTCCGACGCACGAAATAGATCAACAGAGCGGCATAGCGACAGCGGGCTCGAGGACGCTATTTGGGCATTAATCGAGGAGGGACGAAGACGGGACAAGATGATACAGACTATGTTCGAACGTCTCATTCTGAACGATGCGCCACAGGCCGGTGGAATGGGCGAGCAACGTCAACAAACAGTCCCCGCATTCCACGTGATGCCTGACCTCAGTTCGAATATCGGTGATTATACTGGTAATACCGGCAGTATCAACGCCAGAGATTGGATCCAAACAATCGAAAGCATGAAGCGTCTACACCAGTGGCCGGAAAACTTCGCACTGGAAGCAGCACGCACACATCTGAAGGATGGAGCAAAGGAATGGTTCCTGATGAATGCCTGTGACATCACGACCTGGGATCAATTCCAAGCAGCGTTCCGATCAACTTTTGTGACCAACGACAGCATGACGATCCAGTGGAAACGCATGATCGACCGGGTGCAGCAGAAGAACGAGGATCTGTGTACCTATTTTCATGCAAAGGCAAAACTTTGTACCGACGTAAGGCTAAGCCTAGCCGACACGAAGGAGCAAGTACTCGTCGGACTCTCGTCGAGCGAGTTGTGCAACGCAATGGCAGCTCGAAATCACGAAAGCAACAACGAGCTCCTCCATGACATCCTGCATTACGATCGTATGATCAGCCAACGAGTCGAGCGAATCAGATCGAAAACGAGCGACGAAGAAGAGAACGAGGCGGAGAGCGCGGATGAAAACGCACCTTACGGACCCGACGACCCCGACGAAGAAGAGGAACGAGAAGAGGTGACCGAGGAAGACAGCGAACCCTCCACCAACAGTACGCGACCCCACTTCGCGGACTACGTGCTGACCACCACACTCGAGGACGAGTGAAAGAAAGGATGGCCGAGTGTTAACTATAAGATAGAAATACAAATATCGCGAAATCATAGTGCACGATGGGAGTAGCGGTATGCGTATGTGTGAATGGTTTCCTGTATGTTTGCGTATGTACGAATACCAGTATGTCTTGTGTATGTGTATGACCGAGGACGAAGTCCAACCGGACAGAGTCCTACCGTCCGAAAAGGGTTTACCTAGGATGAGCAGTTCAGTCCGTACCCAACGTTCGTAATAAACACACGTCCGAATTGAGTTTATTAATTGTGAAACGCCCGTGTCCGTTAACCGTTTAATAATAATTCGTTATAATCCTAATGCTAGATCACTGATCTCTTCACAACGGGCCATTGAGCCTACAATCGTGGTTTCTGTCGTATTCGTCTCCTTATATTTGCATTATTCAATAAACAATACTATATTTTGCCGGCACTCAACGAACAATTCATTTCAACCTCCTGCAATTTCCCCGCTACCATCCTTACCCTATATACAGTTAACAATACCTTCTTCGCATGGAACACTCTCATGCGAAAATAGCAACAACGTCCCATACGATATTCGCAACAGAGTTCTTTCCGTGTAGATATCGTGAATTATCAGTATTTCGATGAATATAGTGAATTAGTCAAATCAATGAATCATTCAGATGAGCCACAAAAGGAAATAAAAAATAATAATATTAATGACAAACGTGCAACGGCATACAGAATACGTCAACGTGAAAGTGCCCGTGATACAATAAATGCAAACGTTTGGATTCAACGACCTACAAACAGAGGATTTGGAATCGGAAGAGGAAGTACATAGAGAATATCGTTCCAATGAGACATCGACGTCGAAGACGTTGACGTCTGCAGAACATATTACATTACATCGGAAACGTCAACGTGAAAATAGTGTAAATGTTGACCAACAAAAGGAAGTCAAAAATACGAATGCCAAGCGTGCAAAGGCATACAGAGCACGTAAACGTGAAGGTTTAGGAAAGGAAAAAACAGTCACAACCTAAAACTTTAACTGAACGTGTATGGGCGAGCAATGAAATAAATTCGAACGTTTTGATTTTTGTACTTTGTACATCTGAATTTGATTCATTTGCTGTTCGTTAATCTATACTTTGGATTCAGATGTACTCATTAATTTATGTTCGTCCGGAAAAATGATGAGCAGTGGAGAATGAGTTTCGTAAAAAGTTAGAGCCGTACTATATGAAACTAATTGAGCCGAGGAGCAGTATAAACAACGTTTAGTTTCGTTGAGATTGTAACAGACCATTCCCAAGAGTCAGACACTGATAGCGCGAATAACTCAGAGAAATAAGCCGTTACCTTCAATTACCAGCAAGCTAATCACTAATGTAAGCGCGAACACACCCACCAGCAACTGAGTATCTCCCTAATTAATGCGCTTATGCACCGTAATACGGGGAGTTTAATTTAGAAGAATATCTGAGAAAGCGATTACGATCTGTTTTTATATAATATTCTGGTATTATTTCTTACCTTCTCCGAAGACACAGCGAACCAGCGGTAAGGGTGTTGCGGGTGAAAGCGTGTGTGCGTCGGTGAGTTTAAGAGTCTTTAAACTGAAGTTAAATTCTAGTGGGTGGGTTTCCAAATAAATCTTGCAATTATTTATCTTTATAATCTATTCAAAGAAACACATTTATTATAAATCAACTCGATTGATCAGACTACACTGAGTTTACACAAAATTATATCTTCAATAAACTAATCCAAAAGAAAAACAACTCAGCTATCTCTCATCAAAGTTTGGTCCGTCTCTATCGATCTATATTCACATTCAAGAGTCTCCAGCCGGGAGTGTCAAAATAACTACAATAAAAGTGTAAGCGTGTTCTTTACGCCCTAGGGTTAAAGAACACAACTCCTGTTAAAGAATCCCGTGCGCTAAGCCAGAATATTTCCTAACCACAGATATCGATAAGTTTAAAGTGACCGGCTGCTGACTCGTGAGAGTGAGATTAAGAAAAGAGTTCGGATCAAGACTAAAACTGTACTGCCAAGAGCAGACCTCTGACCTGCCCTATATGTATAACTTCTCCCTTAGTGTGTCTCTCTTTCTAACTACTGATAATTATTCGGCATCTCTATTCGAATTGAGCGCGCCGAGTCACCGCATGCATCTAAGCCTGCGTGGTGAATCAGTGCGTCTCGGTATATAAGTGTGCGGGTATTACCGTCCTCCGACAGAGCGCGAACGATAAGTGGAAGCGAGTGAGTGTCTTTACCGACTCTGATATTATCTTTTACAGAGAAGCTCCTTCGGGATCTGTATTACCCGCTGTATCTAAGACTAAAATATAATTAATATAATAAACATAAAAAGTGTTGGGCGGTTAATCCGCAGTTGATCTGCCGGATGTGACAGATTTATGATTATCCAGATAAGCCTGAGAAAGTGAAATTACGATTCAATGGCAATTACCAGAACACATTGAAAGTATAATTTAAGGAATCATCATATTTTAGTTGATGTTGGAAATGATATAAAAAGTCAAAATATTCAGGATCGTAGTTTAGCAGTACTAAACTGGTGGTACAATTAAAATCAGGGATCGAATGTTGAGTATTAAATACGTTTGCCTAACTGGAGGCTAAGGAAATAGATTTCAATTCAATTTATGAAAGCAGCCTCATTGGAATTTGGTTTGTGGCAAACGATATAGATCTCAGTATGACAATTATATTTCTAATGGTACGATTGTTTCCAACTTACTACGGGTAAGCGATGCAGCATCCACAATCGCACAGACTATGGTCTCTAAGTCGTTGTATAATTTAGTAAATCCGGTCGCAATAGCTGCGTTGTGTTCCGGGGTATATGGAAATTAAAAGATACCTCAATAATTTAGACAATTTTCAAGTGTTAATTGAGGCGCGATAATCTAGATGGGGTCTTCAACTCACGTCCGGCTCTCGGTCCAAATATTCTCGAATGGGTTATCATTTTGTCTTTTATTGGGGTGACAGTACCTGAAATTGGAATACAGAGGTTATGATCAAGTCGTCTTCGACTCTCACTCAGTTCTAACAACAGCTGGATGAAAATCAAGCTAGCCTTGACGTATTTTTTCGAATGAGTGTCACTTACCCACGAATTTGGCAACAATTTCTTCTCCGTTTCCTGAAAATAAAATAGGCGTATCACGACAGAGTGGAAATTCACCAATTGACGCATGATATAATGGCAATAAGTGAAAAAAATAATGGAATATGAAGAATCAAAATAAAAAATCTCGGTCAATTAAAACAATTTCTCGACTTCACCCTGATATGTGAAGCGAACAGTAGATCACAAAAACATTTTTAAAGGGTAAAAGTCGTCTTCAACTCACCCGTCCCACTCGCTAGGATTAAAACTACAGCGGTTTCGAGATCCTTTCCGGCTTTCGTCAAAGCATCTGAAGTAGAAATAGAGAGGTCCTGAATATCAAACGGAATGATTTTCCAGAATACGGAGACAAAGATATTGAAGGGAAGGATCTTATCGGCACCACACTTAAATTTTTTTTAACTTTGCAGGCAAAGTCGTGTAACGGTCCAGGTAGAGCGTCTACAATAATTATTTTATTTATTTTAACGTGCTCTGGTTCACGTCTCGGACCCGTCTATGGAAAGAGTATTATTCTGGCATTTAAATCTCTTGTATGAGGACCGCGTGTATGTGTGTGATGTTTACGATGCACACTCACGCGCCGCGTACACACTGCCGCACTACCGCTTGTATCCTCGTGCTAATGTGTATAAGCCGGCCGTCGGATCAGGGCTGCCAGGTCCCCCTCCATAGAAAGCGGTAGTGACCTCTTGGAAAAAGCGGTAGATCCACAAAAAAGGCGGTAGATCTGAATTTCCTATTGAAATACTCTTTTATTTGGTCTAATATTACTAACACGTATATGTATATCACATATACATAGATATAGACTTTTTTCAAATCTAAAATAACATCGTGACAGTATCGAATATTACCGATAAGGGAGACCTTCAATGTTACCACTATGCTATGTTTATAATAATTATATTTTGGATTTGAAAAAAGTTTATATCTATGTATATGTGATACATATGCGTTACTAATAATATGAGATCAAATTAATAGCGCGTTTCGTACATTCATCTTTTGTGACGAAATTAAGGGGTAAAAAATCGGTAAAAAAAATTGTAGAAAACAGTATGCAAAGCTCAAAACTAGTAGATTTGCGAGGGCTGATTGGAAAAAACGGTAGAAATTGCAAAAAAGCGGTAGAGCGGTAGACAGGATCCAAAAACGGTAGATCTACCGTTAAAGCGGTACAGTTGGCAGCCCTGCGTCGGATACCCATGCGGGTATGGCCAAGCCACGGACTTATGGACGGAGCAATACCTTGCGGGGCCTGTGCCAAAAGACGAAAGGGGAATCCGTCGGTCAGCCATTATGATAGGTGACATCTATATAGATATAGTACGCGTATACCACGGCGTGTACACCGTATACACACTGTTTGTTTTCAGGTCGGGTGGATATTCCAAAACAAACAGCAATCATAAGTGACAAGGGTTGTAATAAATCTTTTCAGTTGAATTGAAAAGTGATATCAATCCAACCACGTGCTCACAAATATGTTTTGATAATTTTAGAGGTTAGAATGTACGATAAATTCATACTCAACTAGATTGTTCATTATTTTTCGTTTGTAGTCTTGTAACCAACATGCCTCACCGTGCGGCAGTCGGTTGCACGACCAAATCCAGCGCAAAAAGCAAGTTAAATGCCATAATTCACCGGTAGGAAGTATTATTTGGAGCGACTGGTTTGAATATGGCGCATAAACGTCACCTATCAATATGGCCGATATGCTACCTAATGTACTCCCCGGATAATCACCTCCCCTCGCCCATAAACTCAGGTATCGCTCCGTCCATAAGTCCGTGATTTGGAGCGACTGGTTTGAATATGGCGCATAAACGTCACCTATCAATATGGCCGATATGCTACCTAATGTACTCCCCGGATAATCACCACCCCTCGCCCATAAACTCCGGTATCGCTCCGTCCATAAGTCCGTGGGCCAAGCTATCGCTCATACGTAATCAATGAGGCACCGCGCTCAAGGCGTGTGCACTAGTGATGGGCAAGAAATATCGATATTGACGTTCCGAAATATCGATATTCTAGTATCGATACTGGTCTTTCGATATATCGCTGTATCGATACTTTTGCGTCCGATATTAACGGTTGGGTTGAGTTGAGTTTATCCGAGCGACTATTTTCCAAAAGTGGACAAATTTTGACTGACAGAAGGAGTCGATTGACCGGCGAAAATGTGTCTAAACTCTTATTTCTCCAGAGTCTCGACAAATCTGCGTAGTTTGGACATGTCTGGGAAACTAGCTGTTTGAATAAATACTTGAAAAACCCAAATTTTGTTTTTGTTCTTAACACGTAATTCATATCGCTGAAAAATATCGATATTGGCCAAATATCGATATCAAGTATTCGATATTTTTCTAGTATCGATATCGGCATTTCGATATATCATTCGATATTGATATCGATATTTTTATTTAGATGCCCATCACTAGTGTGCATTGCCTCGATGATTTCTGGCTTCGTCTTACGACCCTCTGTCCTCGCCTTGAGTAGGAGAGTGAAGACGAATGCGCAGATATGTTATAGTAATGATTAACAATTAACGTATGACTACTAACAATGATCTCGCAGTAAGATCAGTTGATGAGCATACGCAATTGATCTACGGGGATACTACTATCCGTTAACCACGCAATGGATTTCGGGATGAGTATTCTCACGTCGATGGCTTAGGTCCACACCGGCCACCCGAACTAGTGTTCACTTTGTAATAAAGGAAACACTGCCTGTGACCGTGTGTATGACTGTCAGCTGTACGATTTAAATGTTAGTACGTGGGCGAGGGATTATATTCCTGAAAATAACGCACTGCACTGAGCATAATTTACTATCGCTTCAATAGTTTATTACTTGTTAAACAGTCACTGAAAGTTTATTTACACACAAGTAATGAGAAAGGTATTCACAGTAAAGAATAATGAGAATAAAGGAAAATAATGAAAAATAAAGAAAAACCAGATTATTATTAATTAGCTCCGACTAATTAATTGATCAAGTAATTTAACTAGAAACTTAGGAAATTATACCAGACAAATTATCAACTATAAATTTACTAGACCTTTTATATTTGTACTATTTTTTATAACAAAGACTCTAATTTATGCTATTATTAAATTGTCACTATACCCCAAACTCAGGAGATTGAGATTTTACTGACTGATCACAGATCACTGTTTTCGCGGCTGATAGATAATACTGAACTGAACTGAGGTGTCCTGGACTGCCTCGCTTATATAGGTCTTTACACGGATTTGGGAATCTCCCACTGAGAAAAAGAAATGGTTGAATTTACCTAGCGGCGGTCACGGGCGGCGAAATAGCTAATTTACTTGAAGCAACTAAATGTCTGGTGGTTTTATGAAATACTTCTTTGAGTCAATAATCAGATGTTCGCATGTAAAAATTATTTAGTTGAATCAATTGAATTAGCGATTTCGCCGCCCGTGACCGCCGCTAGGTAAAGTCAAGTAGTCAACCGTTTCTTTTTCTCAGTGCCTGAATGCGTGTTCGTGTTCCGGTATGTTCTATATGCTTTTCTATAATTGTTATTATTTTAACGACAAAATAATTAGTCGTGAATCGTCTGGAAGTTGGTTGAGTTTATCTCTGCCTTGTGTCAGGCGCAAGTAGCTTGTCTCTAATCCTATTATATTCTATTATTTCGAATAATCGGTGTTTGTTTTGATCAAGACGCGCGTCGACAGCGGCGCTCGCTGTCGAGAAGTTTCTACAAGCTTCGACTAGCTTCCAGAACGTTATTTTGCTTCTAGAATGTTTTATAAGATTTTACCCTGTCTATTTTGCATAGAACGTTCCAGTTTTATTACTTATGGCGATTTTCTATGTAACAGGCATTATATGACCGTTACAGTCGTGTACTCAAATATTGTTACCCGTGTGGCAATTCGCCACCTCGACGATAACATATAGTATATCATCATATCATAGGAGACAAAGATACTTCGAGCGTTTTGGTAGACGTATAAATTGGTCAAGTAAGTGTATCCACTTATCACTTACCAGCGTGTTTGCCGGTCAGATTGGATTCCCTATCTGAAAATAAAATAGGTACATCATGACACTATTGTACTTTGTCAATATTTGACGCATGCCTTAGTAGCTATGACTCGAATATCTTCGTCGGGTGACATTGTTTTGAACTTACCTTTGGAGAAATCTCTAACTACTGCCGCTTGTCTATTCAGTACGACTTTGACACGCATCACGGCATCTGAAATTTAAGTAAAGAGGACTGTGATTAAGTCGTCATTCCGCGGTGCTCGACTCGCTTCAGCTAAATGCGAACAACAAGTGAATATCTGTCATTATCGAAAATCTCTGTATCTTTAACTCACCGTTGATGGAACTATAGTTTGGTTCGACTCCTGAAACAAAACCAGGATATCATGACAATACTTGACGAATCGAGTGGAACCTGACATGTTGAAAATGGTTTGAACATTCCGTGTATTATAGCATAAAATGTAGAGAATAAAATGGTTCCAAACAAAGAGCATAACGTTCCAAAAACACATTTTATCTATATCGTGATGACGCACGCATAGTTTTTATTTTTAACGATTCAATGAATCTTACCACCTGCAGAACATACGTGCTACAAAATGTTAACTGTGCTGTTAAATATTTCGTGACACAACACTTCAAAAGTTGATTGCTCTTGATATACATGCACTCAGAAAAATTTATTGTCATACATACCATATAACATACACGTATGGTTGAATATGGCATCAAATATTTTTTTATAGTAGACCTAACCCAAATATAGTATTCCCAACCGTAATTTGAATTCGACTAACTATTATTATAGTTCTATCATGTGGGGCTCTATCACTCGGCATTTGAATCATGATTCTTTGAAGATATCGATCGGGTCGAGTCAAGGAAGAAAAAGGAAAGCCTTTCTTTATTTTGTTTTTTAACGTTTCGGTGACGGTTATCACCCTCCTCAGAAAAAAACTGTTTTAGACAAAAAAAGTAGTAAGAACGAGTACAATGTGACGAAAACTTATGGAATATGATATAAACTTATGATTACCAGTTAAAAGTGTCAAAATCGCATATCCTTAACGTATCAGCAAGGTCACAGCCAAGAGTCGGGAGTCATTATATTCACGGTTTTTTCTTTTTTCTTTTAAAACAATGTCACAGAAATAAAAACAAGTAACGTAATTAGAAACACAGTCAGTAGGTCAACTATTAAAATTAAGCCATCAAGACTATAACCGTTATCGGATTTCAATTTCAACTGACACTGAGCGTTAGCTGAGCGATAGCGAGAGTGGGGGTGTACTGAACAAGACAATACTAAACTAAGACTAATACAAAACAAGAAACTTAGACACTATACATTGTCGAACATTAAGATATACTCTTGGAGCGTAATCTATGAAGTAAGAGACCATACGGGGCATGGAGATTTTTTGTGTCCTCTTGTTTGTTAAGAGGATGAGTTTGTAAGTGGATGTGGATCATCTCCGATGTGAGTCTCTTTCCCCGTTTGTTCTCTTTATCCAGAATTTTTACCCTATCCCAGTCGAAAGAATGTTTTAGATTCGACTCGTGTTCCGAGATGACAGAGTGTTCGTCAGGATCTATGACAAGGTTGGAAGATAATTCTTTTTTCCGGATTTTTTCGCTGATGGACGCATGTTCTTTGATGCGGACCTGAACTTCTCTTTTTGTCTGGCCTACGTAGGAGGCTGGACAATCATTACACGCGATCTTGTACACGACATTAGTTTGGAGAGCAGTTGGTAAACGGTCTTTCCCTTTCAGAACTATGTTGGAAAGGTTGTTATTGGTCACGGAGACCGGGATGACATTATGTTGTCTCAGGAGTCGACTCATCTTCTCTGAGAAACCTCTAACGTAGGGAATCGGAATCACCGGAGGACGAATGTGGTGATCCTCCCTAGATAGAAGTACCAAGGTGTTACCCTCTGGGTCAGTCAAAGTAATGGTGATCCTTTTGTTCTTGAGTTCCTTGTTTTTTAATACGTATAAACGTTCAACAATTAAACCGTCAAAAAAGGAAACCGGATACCGGTTTAAGCGTAACAACGAACGGACTAATTCGAGGTTTTCTTTGTGAAATTTCACGTGTGATAGCGAAACCGCTCGGTCGACCAGATTGAAGACGATCGCACGCTTCTGGGTAATTGGGTGGGAGGACTGGAAGTGAAGCATCCTACCCGAAAAAGTCGCTTTGCGGTACCAGTTGGTTATGATCGAGCTTTGATCCCTGATTAGAACCACATCCAAGAAACTGATCCTGTTGTTAACCTCTAGTTCAAAAGTAAATTGTAGTCTCGGGTGGTAAGAGTTAAAAATGGATAAAGTGTCATAGATTTTGTCATCCGGGATGCACATAATGATATCGTCAACATAGCGATAATAAAACAAAGGGGAGAACCCTAGCCTAGATAAACAGTCACGCTCCAAGTCAACCATGACAATGTCACTAAAAACCGGAGAGACGGGAGAACCCATCGGAGTGCCAAAAATCTGTTTATAATATTTATTATCAAACTGGAAATATGTATTTTCCATCAAATAATTAGATACGGTAAGCAACTCACTGAGTGGAACTGTCAAGTGTTTGGCTATGTGGGAGTATCTCCTTTCGAGACTCTGTTTTACTAAGTCAGATGGTATATTGGTAAACAAGGAAGTGACGTCCAGCGAAATGAGTACGTGGTTTTTGGGTACGACTATGGATTTTAATTTTTCGATCAAATCTAAACTGTTCCTTAGGTATGAGGGCGGATGTGGTATGCCTCTGTTCAATAAGTTACTAAGGAACTTAGATAAAAAAATAAGTGGGCGAACCGATAGAAGACACTATAGGACGCAAGGGGAAGTCCTTTTTGTGCACTTTTCGCAACCCATAACAGCGAGGAAGGGACGTGTCGGTTTGAGTCATCTCATTCCGTTTCAGTTTGTTAGTGAAAAGGAAACCACTCACATTCCAACGATCGATGATTCTATAGCTGGATTTTTGTAAATCGGATAGGGGATTTTTCTTAACTGCCCTATAGGTGTCTTTGTCCGACAGTAAAGTTGACATTTTCTTCAAGTAAATAGACCTGTTAAGCGCTACCGTAACACTACCCTTGTCCGCCGGAGTGAAAAAGATGTCCGGGTGTTGTTTTAAGAAGACTTGTGTGTTTCTCAATTTTTGAGCGAAGATACGATCGTCTAAGCTGATGTGTTTAGTAGAATTCGTAAAGTGACTGATATTGTCAATAAGAGAAGACCTCAAGTCCTTCTTCTGATTAGGCGAAAAGTTCTGTGTGTAAATCATATTTTCTACGTTTTTTATGATATTAATACTGGTGCGTAAATCCAAAGGCGTGTTCGGGGAGTATTTTTGGCCAAGAGCAACGATGTCAATCACTTCTTTCGGGACCGTAATGTCTGGAGCGTTAACAAACCAGCTGTCAACCTTAGGAGGCGCGACTGTGTTAATGGGCGTTGGAGTGTCTAGAGCCAAAGCGCGTGTTCAGAACGAGATAACAGATTATCGAACTTATTCTTGTGGATACTCGTGAGATGTGTCTTAAGTGTTTCTGTTTTTTTGTCTTGCAAGGCAAAAAAGGTCGAGTAAAGATCGACGGGAAGAGATTCTTTGATCTTAGAGGTGAGAGGAGATAACTCTTTCTCTAGATAGCAGAGGTGAACATGTAAATCCTCGATCTCTATATTGAGTAAGGATGAATTCACTAGTTGTTTAACCTTGTCGAGTTTTTTTGAACCTGTTCTACTATGAAAGGTTAAATATTATAAACAGATTTTTGGCACTCCGATGGGTTCTCCCGTCTCTCCGGTTTTTAGTGACATTGTCATGGTTGACTTGGAGCGTGACTGTTTATCTAGGCTAGGGTTCTCCCCTTTGTTTTATTATCGCTATGTTGACGATATCATTATGTGCATCCCGGATGACAAAATCTATGACACTTTATCCATTTTTAACTCTTACCACCCGAGACTACAATTTACTTTTGAACTAGAGGTTAACAACAGGATCAGTTTCTTGGATGTGGTTCTAATCAGGGATCAAAGCTCGATCATAACCAACTGGTACCGCAAAGCGACTTTTTCGGGTAGGATGCTTCACTTCCAGTCCTCCCACCCAATTACCCAGAAGCGTGCGATCGTCTTCAATCTGGTCGACCGAGCGGTTTCGCTATCACACGTGAAATTTCACAAAGAAAACCTCGAATTAGTCCGTTCGTTGTTACGCTTAAACCGGTATCCGGTTTCCTTTTTTGACGGTTTAATTGTTGAACGTTTATACGTATTAAAAAACAAGGAACTCAAGAACAAAAGGATCACCATTACTTTGACTGACCCAGAGGGTAACACCTTGGTACTTCTATCTAGGGAGGATCACCACATTCGTCCTCCGGTGATTCCGATTCCCTACGTTAGAGGTTTCTCAGAGAAGATGAGTCGACTCCTGAGACAACATAATGTCATCCCGGTCTCCGTGACCAATAACAACCTTTCCAACATAGTTCTGAAAGGGAAAGACCGTTTACCAACTGCTCTCCAAACTAATGTCGTGTACAAGATCGCGTGTAATGATTGTCCAGCCTCCTACGTAGGCCAGACAAAAAGAGAAGTTCAGGTCCGCATCAAAGAACATGCGTCCATCAGCGAAAAAATCCGGAAAAAAGAATTATCTTCCAACCTTGTCATAGATCCTGACGAACACTCTGTCATCTCGGAACACGAGTCGAATCTAAAACATTCTTTCGACTGGGATAGGGTAAAAATTCTGGATAAAGAGAACAAACGGGGAAAGAGACTCACATCGGAGATGATCCACATCCACTTACAAACTCATCCTCTTAACAAACAAGAGGACACAAAAAATCTCCATGCCCCGTATGGTCTCTTACTTCATAGATTACGCTCCAAGAGTATATCTTAATGTTCGACAATGTATAGTGTCTAAGTTTCTTGTTTTGTATTAGTCTTAGTTTAGTATTGTCTTGTTCAGTACACCCCCACTCTCGCTATCGCTCAGCTAACGCTCAGTGTCAGTTGAAATTGAAATCCGATAACGGTTATAGTCTTGACGGCTTACTCTCTAAATTTGAATCAGTGAAAATTTCACTAATTGAATCAGTGACTTTGTATTCCACTGCAGAAACAGTGACTTGAACCCTTTTTCACTGGAGTATCAGTGAAGTCCATTTCAGCAGTGATTTTCCCACTGCTGAACCAGTGCATAACTTCACTGTTTCGTCAGTGACTTTTGCGACGAACGCTAGGGGCGCCGCGTACGCCGAGTCTCTAACCGCCAAATCGTTCGCGTTCATATGTTGCGTGCTGATTTGGGCGTCGGTTCAACCGCGTGAACTGTTCAGTAAAAATCACAACGTAAGTACACATGCGGATTTATAAAATTCTTCACAATTTGGCTTGTTGGTTGCAAATAATCAATGAACTGTGTGAATATTGCTGTTCACTGTCTGACATTGAATCCCTTATACTTTTGGTATGTTAGGTTTTCTCACTGCGTCCAGTCTTGGCTCGCTCCGACGAGATGGGAGACGGAGAAGTTTCATCTGCGTTAGGAGTCTGTTTTTTCTTTACTTGCAATAAAGACTCGCGAAACAAAATGTGTCGAATATACCATATTGTCTTTCCGTTTCGAGAATATCTTCAACCGGATCAAATATACATATATATAAGAACCAATAATTTTAGCTGATTCAATCAGTAAAAATTTCACTATTTGAATCGGTGATTCAAATTCACTGCATAAATCAGTGACTTTTCACTGATTTCCAGTTGCATACTTATAACTGGAGGCATCAGTGACTATTCGCTGATGATCAGTGACTATTCACTGATTCAAATTTAGAGAGTAATTTTAATAGTTGACCTACTGACTGTGTTTCTAATTACGTTACTTGTTTTTATTTCTGTGACATATTTTAACCAAAGTCCCTGCTATGGCTTGGCGGTGTTTTAAAAGAAAAAAGAAAAAACCGTGAATATAATGACTCCCGACTCTTGGCTGTGACCTTGCTGATACGTTAAGGATATGCGATTTTGACACTTTTAACTGGTAATCATAAGTTTATATCATATTCCATAAGTTTTCGTCACATTGTACTCGTTCTTACTACTTTTTTTGTCTAAAACAGTTTTTTTCTGAGGAGGGTGATAACCGTCACCGAAACGTTAAAAAACAAAATAAAGAAAGGCTTTCCTTTTTCTTCCTTGACTCGACCCGATCGATATCTTCAAAGAATCATTATTATAGTTCTGTTAACCATACAGCGCAATAACAATACGAATTTTTCTCAGTGTGAGTTCGACGAATGGTCGATTTTCCACTTCAGTACCATTTTACGGTTTTAAATTTTACTTCCTGTGATACTGAAATATTGTAGGCATAACGATTCGATAAGTCTGCAGAATAATTGCTGCGCAATAAGTATACCGTTAAATATTTCGAGACACAATACTTGAAAAATTGATTCCGCGGTGCTCGACTCGGTTGAGCTAAATTCGAACAACAAGTGAATATCTGTCATTATCGAAAGTCTCTGTATCTTTAACTCACTCCTGACTCCTCTGGCATCCTCGGCTGTCTCGACTCCTGAAACAAAAATCAGGATATCATGACAATACTTGACGAATCGAGTGGAACCTGACATGTTGAAAATGGTTTGAACATTCCGTGTAGCATAAAATGTAGAGAATAAAATGGTTCCAAACAAAGAGCATAACGTTCAAAAAACACATTTCATCTACCGTGACATTTCGTGGAAGGCGTACGCTTCGGGGGTGCCACCTGAAACTCGCTCGGCAAAAGTCCCTAGCCCTAAGTTGGTATCTCTAGCGTTCGGTGTTCGACGTGGTTCGACCATACCCTGTTCAAGCTAACTTGATTCGGTTCGAACTCGAGAATAGCGCGCGTAAAATTTGAAGGTTAAACGCATTTTGTTCAACGGAGCGGAACGGAAGAATAAGAACAACGAATTCTGCTCGTGCAGAAATTATTCTGCGAATATTAACCAACAATGTAATTTTTATTATTAGGCGCTCTATTCAAGAAAATGGGATGCCAACTTAGGGCTAGGGACTTTTGCCGAGCGAGTTTCAGGTGGCACCTCCGAAGCGTACGCCTTCCACGAAATGTCACGGTATATATATACGTGATACAAAATGTTAAGTGTGCTGTTAAATATCGCGTGTCTAATCCGTACTGAAAAAGATATTGTAAAATATTACATGAAAAAGTACATAATAAATGTACATAATAATAAATACATAAACAAGTTATGACTGGATTCATGATATGAATGATATCATGTAAATTAAGAATGTTATAAATTATTATGTACTTTATCACATGATTTTTGTTCTGACCATCACGTTGTACAAATACACATAATTTATCTTCTAATTTATTGTGTGATGTTTTACATGAGTTTTAGCTCTACGAGTTCCAACTTCTTTGAAGAAACTGAAATCAATCACAATCATATCAAAGCTTATGAACCTAAAACTTTGTTACATTACTATGAAGTACCGTAGCTCAAGCGGTAGCGTTACTGCTTCCAAATTCGAAGGACCACGGTTCGATCCCGACTCGGGTGTCCCCTTTCTTTACTATCATAAAATCTGATCATGTAAAACATCCTACGATAAATGAGATAATAAATTATGTGAATTTGTACAACATAATGGTTAGAACCAAAATCATATGATAAAGTACATAATAATTCGTATCAGGAATCCAGTCTTAACTTTATAAAATTTATCATGTAATTTATTATGTACTTTTTCATGTAATATTTTACAGGATCTTTTTCAGTAGGGATGGCATAAGGTCGTAAGCGCCAAAAACGCGATTTTGGTGGCAAAAGGTCGTATATTTTTTTTTCACGCCAATTACTGTGAAAACGTTCAAAACGTAACAATTGAAATTACGAGATCGAAAAATGTGAGTGCAAAAGGTCGTAAGTTGGGCGGATACGTCGTTCTTTCCTTACAATTTTTGAGGAAAAATAAAAAACAACGTATAAGCAGAAGGTCGTAAGCACTATTTTTTTTTCCATTTTTCATGAGTTTTTCAAATAGCTGTAAAAACTCGTGAAACGCAAAGAAAAATCGAAATCGACGTCGTTTCGAAAAATTCGATAAAAGAAATCGCAGTTAAAAGCAGAAGGTCGTATCCGCCCAACTTACGACCCTTTGCACTTACATTTTTCGATCTCGTAATTTCAATTGATATCTCTCTAAATTTTTTGGAGTGACATATTCACTCCAAGCTCGGAGTGAGAGCGTCATACACTCGACTTGGAGTGAAAAACCACTCTTTTAGAGTGAAACTGATCACTTTTTCGCAAAGAGTGAATATTTTCACTCTAACGTGTGGAGTGGTTTATTTTTCGCTCCAACTATCACTCCACAAAGAGTGAAGATCCCGCGCAGTATGTTCTGTGCAGGCCCTTGGCCGCGGCGGCGTAACGAACAATATATCTCTTCAATTTTATCAACTTCGTCCACAGTTTCGTCTCTTCCAGTCGTCCTTTGAGTATTAATTATACGATATTACGATGTGCTTGTGAAACGTAACTATTCATTATCCGAAAATGTGAGGATTCGAGGTATACAGCAAACTTAAAGTGATTCGCGGAAGTAAGGTTATGACCGACAAATTTGTTAGGATCTCAACGAATGCTAACAAAATATGTAATCTCTGATGCACAGTCGCTATAGACCGAATCCATTGCAAATCGGACAGGTGGGAAATTGTAATGTCGCAGAACTTCCCGTCATGGAAATACCTATGTTTTTTCTGAGGTGAAAAAAGAACCTGTATTATTTGAGGAGTGCAAATGCCACTCTTGAGGAGTGAAAACGCCACTCTTACAAGGAGTGAAAATCCCACTCTCAAGATTAGAGCGAATTTTCACTCCAAGGAAAGAGTGATCATTCACTCTAGTTGGAGTTGCGCTGTTTTCAGTATCGCTTGGAGTGAATTTTCACTCCAATGGAGTGAGTTTTCACTCCAAAAAATTTAGAGAGTACGTTTCGAACGTTTTCAGAGCGATTGGCGTGAACAAAAAATTGTACGACTTTATGCCATTATAAACAGCAAAACGTCGCATAATGGCGCTTACGTCCTTATGCCATCGGACACGCGATATTTCGTGACAAAACACTTCAAAAATTGATTGCTTTCGATATATGTCCATGAGTTCCAGTTTGGCTGTTGGAATTGAAATCAATAATTCAAATATTCTCAGTTTGAATATTGTATCCTTAATGTTGTATCGAGAATATTTTACTCCTTGATGCAAAAATATTTCTACCTCTATCTACAGAACAGGTTTTTTTCACCTGTTGATGATGTATGTGGATAATTGCAATGCTGACGTGGAAGCTATCGAACCACTTGACTCTCAATTAGTTTTTTTTTACGTTATTCTAACTTATATGTATGTATTTTCTAGCGTACCCGATTGAAATAAGTATAAGTGAGGTTTCATTGTTTCGGAAAATAGAACGTTCTCGCATGTGCTATTGGTCTGTAACTTACCGCTGCTGGCAACACCCACGCACAGCAATGAGGCGACAAGAAGGCAGACGATCTTGTTCATGTTGAAGGTAGCCACTTACTTCGTGTCTGGTTAGAATTCGTCCGATCCGTCGTATTTATACACAGCAGGAGACCCCCTACCACGTCGATAACTTAACGTAGGCGATGAACATAAAATTGGTAACGTATGTCGCGTGTCTAATGACATAAGGACGTAAGCGCCATTATACGACGTTTTGCTGTTTAGAATGGCATAAAGTCATATAATTTTTTTTTCACGCCAATCGCTCTGAAAACGTTCGAAACATATAGATCCATTGAAATTACGAGATCGAAAAATGTAAGTGCCAAAGGTCGGAAGATGGGCGGATACGACCTTCTGCTATTAACTACCAATATTTTTTATCAAATTCTTCGGAACGTTCTCTATTTCGATTTTTCTTTGCGTTTCACGAGTTTTCACAACTATTTGGAAAAATCGTGAGAAATAAAAAAAAATGGCGCTGACGACCTTCTGCTTTTAACTACCAATATTTTTTATCGAATTTTTTTAAATGGTCGTTCTTTCAATTTATCTTTGCGTTTTACGAGTTTTAACAGCTATTTGAAAAAATCATGAATAGTAAAAAAAATAAAAATAGCGCTCACGACCTTCTGTTTTTAACTACCAATATTTTTTATCGAATTTTTTTTAATGGTCGTTCTTTCAATTTATCTTTGCGTTTTACGAGTTTTTACAGCTATTTGAAAAAATCATGAAAAATGAAAAAAATAAAAATAAAAATAGCGCTTACGACCTTCTGTTTTTAACTACCAATATTTTTTATCGAATTTTTTTAAATGGTCGTTCTTTCGATTTATCTTTGCGTTTCACGAGTTTTTACAGCTATTTGAAAAAATCATGAAAAATAAAAAAAATAAAAATGGCGCTCACGACCTTCTGCTTTTAACTACCAATATTTTTTATCGAATTTTTTTAAATGGTCTTTCTTTCAATTTATCTTTGCGTTTTACGAGTTTTTACAGCTATTTGAAAAAATCGTGAGAAACAAAAAAAAATCCAAATGGCGCTCACGACCTTCTGCTTTTAAATACCAATATTTTTTATCGAATTTTTTTAAATGGTCGTTCTTTCAATTTATCTTTGCGTTTTACGAGTTTTTACAACTATTTGGAAAAATCATGAAAAATTGAAAAAAATCAAAATGGCGCTTACGCCGTTTTGCCTTTACGTTGTTTTTTATTTTTCCTTAAAAATTGTAATGAAAGAACGACGTATCCGCCCAACTTACGACCTTTTGCACTTACATTTTTCGATCTCGTAATTTCAATTGATCTATACGTTTTGGCCGTTTTCAGAGCGAATGGCGTGAAATAGTATATTATGTGGCATGCCCGTAAAGTCACTGTTTTCGGGCGAGGTCATGTTTTTCGTACGAGCCGTTGGTTTTACCGGCGAGCCTAAGGTAAAGCCAACGGAGAGTACTAAAAACATAACCTCGCCGAACAGTTACTTTACGGGTGCGCCCCATACGATATTTTTTCCGGCAAAGGCATGAAGAGTCACTTTGACGCCAGTTGAGGTCCACACTTCGACCACTACTTCTTCTTCTTCTTCTTCTTATCCTTTATGTCTACACTTCGACCTCCACATCAACCTGCCGTTTCATACTCTTGTGTGGCAGCTCTGAGATACGCAGTTCGTACCGCACAACAAAAGTCAGGAATTGCGCATGACAACTACTAGTTTGACTATTCTATTTTTCTGGCCATCAAAATATTAGACGAATACGAATCAATGTCTATGTAATTCTTATTTACGAATTCAAACACATTAATCTATTGTACTCGTGCACTGAAATTCCTTTGGATAGAAATTACGGAAGGTGTATTTTTCGATTGGAATTATTTCGAATTCACATCAAGAACTGATTCACGCGAATTAAAATGTTTCCCATTAAATTCCCAGAACAGAATTAAGACGAATCTGATCGTGCTCACTCCCTAGTCGCATTCATTCGGTTCGCGAACCCTCTATGACGAATTCCCGGTTCGGAATTCATCGGAATTCATAACCTAGCGTAACGGTGGACAGGTTATGAGAATAAACAAGGTCTTGTATTCAATTCTGATTTGCGAATTGAAACAAATTGTCGCATTCGTTCGATTATATGAGACGCGAATGAATTCGATGAACAGAATTCGGAAGGATTCGAGAATAGAAACGTGCGATACCCAATTCGAGTTCTGGGCAAAACGGGATCGAAAGATGGGACGATGAATCATTTTCAATTCATTTCCAATTCTTTTTAGTTTACTGGGAAAACAGGCGTCGGAAAGTGACTTGTTCATGCCTGTGCCGGAAAAAAAAAATTATACGACCTTCTGCCACCAAAATCGCGTTTTTGGCGCTTACGACCTTATGCCATTAGAATCGCAATATATTAATATCGAAAATTGCTAAATCACAAACTTTTTTTGTTGTAATAATGTTAAATTATAAATAATAAATCTACAGGTTTCACCCGTGGGGGAAGAATTCATTCCGTCCATCGCGGTATAATTGTCAGTTTGCGACGTACTCGATGACATTTCGACTATCACGGTATAACTAACCATAATCCACATTCGGTTCTCTTTTAATGTGAATACTACGGAATTTCCACAGTAGTAGAAACAACATGTATATTTACTTCATGTTAAGATATTCTTTAACAGCTAACGAATATTTCGCGAAATTTTCAAATAAATGCGTTTATTTGGTATAAAGAAACTCTTTTCTCAGTGTACGGCTGAACTGTCAGAACTGTCACTGCGAACCTGACCTAACCGATCAAAAGAATAAACTACACTTTGGATTTAACCTGCGACAAAGAAATTGCGATGAGGAAGAAATCGCGATGCAAAAATGAATCTGCGATGGTAAAATGTGCGACGCTAACGATTAACCTCTTATATGAATCTAACAGAAATAGCGATGCGGAAAAGAATCTGCGATCGTGAAATCTGCGACGCTGGCGATGGTGATATCCGCGACGCTGACGATTAACCTCTCACACTCAGAAAAGAATTTAGTTGCAGTGACGAAAATTGTGTCTTGGCAACAAAATTTTAGGGTAAATATGCATCCGTCCAAATGTTATGTTGTCATAACCAAAAGATTTAATTGATTTCATTGTGTGGTGAAAACGAAATATTTCGTTGACATCATTAAATGTTTCACCACACAATACCAAACCATTTTTTTTATATCGACTAAATAATCATCGACTGCGAAATCATTTTTTCGAGACTACCAAATTATAATATGAATATCATCAAATTATGGTGTTACGTAGAGAAAATGGACTTCCAGCTGCAACCTTATTTGCTTGGTTTCCCTACATTTTTCGGTTGACTTTTAGTCGGACTTATTAAACGACTGTTAGATGTCTCAAATAAATTAAAATGTTAATTCCCGGTTGAACAAAATAAATAATTTCGTGTTAATTTCATGTTAATCAGGATAAAAAATAATCTACATTAATGTCATTAATATTATGAAAATGTTAATTCCCGGTTGAGCAAAATTAATAATTTTGTGTTAATTTAATGTTAAGCAGAATGAATAATTTAACGTATTGCCATTAAAAATATGAAAGTGTTAATCTCTTTAGAACAAAATAAACGATTGAAAAAAAAATTTGTTGAAACAGAATACACATTTTCATTCTTAATTGTAAGATCCTGATTCTTTTTTTAGTTAAAAAAATTGAATGGAATATAATTCACAAAAAATAAGCAGTAAAAAAGCCAGTGAAAAAATATGCCTCAAAAGCTCACATCGAACAGCAGATTGATAGAAAAAACGTATTTTTGTAGTATCAAATATGGTTATTAATCACAATATGAGCTCTGAATTTAAAACAAAACGAAATAAATAATATCATGTCTACAATTTTTTTATTTGTTTATTGTGGAAATTGAAATACGTAGTGTTTACGAATTAAAACAATAGTATTGAAGAATATACTAATGATTACAGCATGAGGACAGCATGTTTTTGGAGTTGCATCTACAGCAAATTCACTCCAATTGGTGTAGAGTTTACTCCAAAAACATGTTGTCCTAATAATTACTACCGAAGATGTAGAATTTACATTTTTTTTCTGCGTGGAAAGGATTCAGAATACAATGACGGTAGTCGTCGGTACAACCATCAATTCATAGTTCAAAGTTCCATCGTTGTAGTTAGCATATGTTGAAACCGCACCGATAATATGCACTCTTTGTAACATTCGAAACATTTGATTATTATAACTCGATCAACTTTTTGTTTCTATATTGGTTCAGTCTACAATTTAGGCTTCAATTTGTAATTTGTTTAATAATATTTTTGATTATTTTTAATAATTTTGTATTTTCATACACATAAATTGTTATATATTCTTGTCAAGAAAATTATTTAATATCAATCAAATAAACACACATCACCGTGAGTATATACGTTTGTGTGTAAAATTTTTTTAAGACAACCCCGGAAAGTAACTTTAGACTTCGTAAACTTTTATAAAATGTAAAGAAAAATAAGAACGAGAATAAGAAGTAACTCAATATTTATTACATTTTTTTTTAAGTATTGAACTCTATAACACCATGTTAATTATGAATGTACTAACGAAAAGTTTGGAAAATAAATGTACAAGTAAAGATTCAATTCAATTTTAACGTACCCTATATGGAGTGACAAGATTTCCTATCTTGGAAATGTTTTCATTGAACAAGATAACTTGTACCCTCTCTCCAGCACCATTGTTTACAAAAAATGTGCACATGCGGTGTACCATAAAGGGACTTACATTTCGGACAGCATCGATAAGATCCACGTATCCTACTATTTCTCTGTAATGCATTAAATATGAAAATATATTTAAAATAATTTTTTTGTGAAAAAAAAATTTATGAAAAAAATGATTATTCATAAAAATTAAACATTCAAAATTTGATTATGTGAAGTATTTTTGGTAATGAAATGATTTAATGATATAATTTGTTACTCAATTTCATGTATGATTTCTGATATTAAGCCTCTCTGCTTATTATAATTTTTTAATCGAATATTTACGATTTAGAAAAATCATAACAATTACTTCATTATGAAACACATAGAATTATTATTATTATTATTATTATTATTATTATTTTAAACTTACACATTCCTATCGCCATACTTGATCGCCCTCAAAGACTCGAGTGAAGAAAATTCAGAATGAACTGCTTGTTCTATATTATATAAATACAATAGCATTTCAGATGAGAATCAAATAGTATCAAAGCTTTGATGTACTTACGTGCCATTTTAGTCTTGAAACGTAATGTGTATATTGACCAAATTCAGTATGAAACAATATTTGATTTGAGACACTGATCTGAAGTTGGCCGCACACATTTGTAGATGAATATGAATTTCACACTTTTCAAATGTGATTTCACAATGACTTGTTCACGGAATGAAGCTGTAACGAGTGTAAAATAAAATCTATTCAATTTTATCACTAATGAAGCTGAAACAAGTGAAATATAAAATCTATTTAAGTTTTACATCGGTGGTTGTATTGTCTTTTTTATTCATGAAAATCAAACATCGTTAGAGTTATTTGTGAGCATAAATTTTTAAATTTTAATTGAAAATAAAATAACTTCACATGCGTTACTATCTCTGATTGAAGAAAAGAAGACAGATAAAAATACATTAAAATTAATACGATTATTTAGTTGTTTATTTTTGAAAATTTTATGAGCGTTGATAACATAGAATCATAATATGACCTCAAAACTTGAAGTACATTATTCATATCAAAAAGGAAATATTCAAAAACACTCAAACAATAGTATGCTCATTCACATGAAAATCAATCAGGACTTATAAGAAAAATTATAGATAAAAAGACATAGATATAGACAAAGACTCTGAATTGCAGTTTTGACGCGCGCGAAACGCGCGAATGATATGACGCTAGTTCGGTAAAACCAGTAATTCGGTAGATATCGTGAATTATCAGTATTTCGATGAATATAGTGCATTAGTCAAATCAATGAATCATTCAGATGAGCCACAAAAGGAAATAAAAAATAATAATATTAATGCCAAACGTGCAACAGCATACAGACTACGTCAACGTGAAAGTGCCGGTGATACAATAAATGCAAACGTTTGGATTCTACGACCTATAACAGAGGATTCGGAATCGGAAGAGAAAGTACATAGAGAAGATCGTTCCAATGAGACATCGACGTCGAAGACGTTGACGTCTGCAGAACATATTACATTACATCGGAAACGTCAACGTGAAAATAGTGTAAATGTTGACCAACAAAAGGAAGTCAGAAATACGAAGGCCAAGCGTGCAAAGGCATACAGAGCACGTAAACGTGAAGGTTTAGGAAAGGAAAAAACAGTCACAACCTATGACTTTAACTGAACGTGTATGGGCGAGCAATGAAATAAATTCGAACGTTTTGATTTTTGTACTTTGTACATCTGAATTTGATTCATTTGCTGTTCGTTAATCTATACTTTGGATTCAGATGTACTCATTAATTTATGTTCGTCCGGAAAAATGATGAGCAGTGGAGAATGAGTTTCGTAAAAAGTTAGAGCCGTAATATGAAACTTGAGCCGAGGAGCAGTATAAACAACGTTTAGTTTCGTTGAGATTGTAACAGACCATTCCCAAGAGTCAGACACTGATAGCGCGAATAACTCAGAGAAATAAGCCGTTACCTTCAATTACCAGCAAGCTAATCACTAATGTAAGCGCGAACACACCCACCAGCAACTGAGTATCTCCCTAATTAATGCGCTTATGCACCGTAATACGGGGAGTTTAATTTAGAAGAATATCTGAGAAAGCGATTACGATCTGTTTTTATATAATATTCTGGTATTATTTCTTACCTTCTCCGAAGACACAGCGAACCAGCGGTAAGGGTGTTGCGGGTGAAAGCGTGTGTGCGTCGGTGAGTTTAAGAGTCTTTAAACTGAAGTTAAATTCTAGTGGGTGGGTTTCCAAATAAATCTTGCAATTATTTATCTTTATAATCTATTCAAAGAAACACATTTATTATAAATCAACTCGATTGATCAGACTACACTGAGTTTACACAAAATTATATCTTCAATAAACTAATCCAAAAGAAAAACAACTCAGCTATCTCTCATCAAAGTTTGGTCCGTCTCTATCGATCTATATTCACATTCAAGAGTCTCCAGCCGGGAGTGTCAAAATAACTACAATAAAAGTGTAAGCGTGTTCTTTACGCCCTAGGGTTAAAGAACACAACTCCCGTTAAAGAATCCCGTCCGCTAAGCCAGAATATTTCCTAACCACAGATATCGATAAGTTTAAAGTGACCGGCTGCTGACTCCTGAGAGTGAGATTAAGAAAAGAGTTCGGATCAAGACTAAACCTGTACTGCCAAGAGCGGACCTCTGACCTGCCCTATATATGTATAACTTCTCCCTTAGTGTGTCTCTCTTTCTAACTACTGATAATTATTCAGCATCTCTATTCGAATTGAGCCGCATGCATCTAAGCCTGCGTGGTGAATCGGTGCGTCTTGGTATATAAGTGTGCGGGTATTACCGTCCTCCGACAGAGCGCGAACGATAAGTGGAAGCGAGTGAGTGTCTTTACCGACTCTGATATTATCTTTTACAGAGAAGCTCCTTCGGGATCTGTATTACCCGTTGTATCTAAGACTAAAATATAATTAATATAATAAATATAAAAAGTGTTGGGCGGTCAATCCGCAGTTGATCTGCCGGATGTGACAGATTTATGATTATCCAGTTAATCCTGAGAAAGTGAAATTACGATTCAATGGCAATTACCAGAACACATTGAAAGTATAATTTAAGGAATCATCATATTTTAGTTGATGTTGGAAATAATATAAAAAGTCAAAATATTCAGGATCGTAGTTTAGCAGTACTAAACTGGTGCAGGTGGTACAATTGAAATCGGGGATCGAATGTTGAGTATCAAATACGTTTGCCTAACTGGAGGCTAAGGAAATAGATCAATTTATGAAAGCCTCATTGGAATTTGGTTTGTGGCAAACGATAGATCTCACAATCAGTATGACAATTATAATTCTAATGGTACGATTGTTTCCAACTTACTACGGGTACGCACAGCAGCAGCCAAAATTCTATCGACGTTGTCCTTCATTCCGTCGAATACTTCATCAATTCCGGCCACAACAGCTGCCTTGTATTCCGGGGTTTCTGGAAATTAAAAGATACCTCAATAATTTAGACAATTTTCAAGTGTTAATTGAGGCGCGATATTCTAGATGGGGACAATCGTCTTAAACTCACGTTGGAATCTCTTTCCTACTAGTTTCGAATAGGCTATCATTTTTTTTCTTATTGGGGTGACAGATTCTGAAATTGGAATACAGAGGTTATGATCAAGTCGTCTTCGACTCTCACTCAGTTCTAACAACAGCTGGATGAAAATCAAGCTAGGCTTGATGTATTTTTCGAATGAGTGTCACTTACTCTGGAAATTGGCAACAATTTCTTTTCTGTTTCCTGAAAATAAAATAGGCATATCACGACAGAGTGGAAATTCACCAATTGACGCATGATATAATGGCAATAAGTGAAAAAATAATGGAATATGTATGTATGTATGTATGTATGTATGTATGTATGTATGTTTATTCACCCATGGGACAAGTCCCCTAGGGTGTGCAGCAAACTTACAAGAGGTGAAAAATTACAATGCAAAACAAATTACATAAAATAAAAAAAAAGAAGAAATTTAAATCATAACTAAATAATAATAATAAACTAAAATATAATAAATGAATTAGTAATAATAATATAATATAACATAAGAAGAGCAGCGCCGTAAAAGCAAGCGGGTAAGTAAGAAAATTACAAACGGAACAAAAGAAAACGACTTAGCAGTTAGGAAAGCGCACCAAACGCTCGTCGCTCCAGCTTAAGGAGATGAGCATAAAGCTTGCACCGGAAAACGGGCAAGGAGGTAGCGGAGACTACCCCATGGGGAAGAGAATTCCAGAAATGACAAGCAGTCACAATAAAAGATCTCTCAAAAGAGGAACTGCGGTATCTGGAACGCAAAGTAAGTGCGGCTGAAGTGAGGATCTCGTGACACGACCCGCCACGGCATGCAGGAACTGGAGCGATTGCGCCAAATAAGCAGGACGCCCACTGGAGAGGGTGACAAAAAGTAGGCAGCCAATGATGTAAAGGCGCCGATTTTTGACCGTCAGCCAGTTGAGCCCGAGCCGGAAAGGGGTGATGTGCACATCACGCCTGACATTGCAAACAAAGCGCACACACGTATTTTCTAATCTCTGCAGCTTAATGTCAAGTGTAGCAGGTAAGTCATTATAGACAGCACAACAATAATCAAGGATTTTCTATTTTAATTCTTCAAATATGAAGAATCAAAATAGAAAATCTCGGTCAATTAAAACAATTTCTCGACTTCACCCTCATATGTGAAGCGACCAGTAGATCACAAAAACATTTTTAAAGGGTAAAAGTCGTCTTCAACTCACCCGTCCCACTCGCTAGGATTAAAGCTACAGCGGTTTTGAGTTCGTCTCCGGCTTTCTCCAAAGCCGCTGAAATAGAAATAGAGTGGTCCTGAATATCAAACGGAATGATTTTTCAGAATACCACTCAAATTTTTTTTAACTTTGCAGGCAAAGTCGTGTAACGGTCCAGGTAGAGCGTCTCAATAATTATTTTATTTATTTTAACGTGCTCTGGTTCACGTCTCGGACCCGTCTATGGAAAGAGTATTATTCTGGCATTTAAATCTCTTGTATGAGGACCGCGTGTATGTGTGTGATGTTTACGGTGCACCAAGCGCGGCGGAAGTGGTTCTTGATTGGGTCAGCCGAGCAAAATCATACATTTCAATTTTTTTCAATTTGGAAAAACCAAAACACAGGCTTCAGAAGAAAACGAACAGTAATAGCGGCGCCAAATTCAAATGTATGTATGTACATATAGTATGGTATGATTATAATGCCTCTAAATTGGTGATTCTGGCCAACCAGTCACTGGCGTATCCAGATAGCTATTTAAGGGTAGAGAGAGGGGCTATTCACTCGAGGAATCACCGAGAATTCCACGACAAGTCGCAATGATATCAAAGGTATGTCACAAGAGATCGTGAGAGATCGCAACCCTTCTGAAAATGTGAGACCGGCTAGGGATTACTTCATATTTTTACTGATCTGAATTTCGAATTTCTGAATTCAAATACACCGATTTATGACGATCTCTTTAATACTGAAAATGTCGATGTGAAAATCAAATAATGGTACGAACGAATTCAGCATGTCATTTATATCATTTATTTTGTAAACTTCATCTAACATATGAACAATCACATGACAAATCTTACTAGTAAGTATGGCTCTCAGATAAAATGTATCAAAAATGATATGGTTACCCGGGTAATTTATCATGCAACTTGTATATTTTGTCTCACGAGCCATTGTATATGGTTTATCATTTGATTTATAATATTTGAGATGAGGTTTACAAAATAAATCCACGCGGAAATTGCCAAGAACTGCGAGTAGATAGTGAAAGGCGTACGAAATCGCCCAATAACGCTGGGGATCGCTGGGAATCGTTCGGTGTTCAGGAATTTATTTGACGCGATTTTCGACATCTGAAAATTATCGGAACTCCGAGAAAGTCTTTGGGGATCGGTAAAAATGACCTCAACACGGGAAAAATCATCGGGGATCGGTGATACAGATCTCCTTCGAATTTCGAAAGTGAATAGCCCCTCCGCCTCGCTCGGCCGGGAAGAATATCAATACTTGTATTTCCAATTCTGATGAGAATTTCGAATAATTTTATTAATGTATAAAGATTCGTGGCCCATGATCAGGGGAGCAAGGCTCCCCCACCTAAATCATTGGGGGAACTAAACCTCCCCCGGAACCCCACTTCCGCCGGCACTGCGGTGCACACTCTCGCGCCGCGTACACACTGTCGGACTACCGCGCGTATGGCCAAGCTATCGCTGATACGTAATCAATGAGGCACGCTCAAGGTGTGTGCACTGCCTCGATGATTTCTGGCTTCGTCTTAGGACCCTCTGTCCTCGCCTTGAGTAGGAGAGTGAAGACGAATGCACAGATATGTTATAGTAATGATTAACAATTAACGTATGACTACGAACAATGATCTCGCAGTAAGATCAGTTGATGAGCATACGCAATTGATCTACGGGGATACTACTATCCGTTAACCACGCAATGGATTTCGGGATGAGTATTCTCACGTCGATGGCTTAGGGTAAGTGTCGGTATTACTGTGGATGTTGGTATTACTGCGGCTTTTTTTCATTTCATTAGAATTAAATCTTGATTGATTATTTAATCTTGAAAAAATGTACAAATTTAATTCAATATTGAGAAAACGTAATGAATCAACCAAACCACGTGCATTGTGATTATTTACTTTAAATGAGTAATTTGTAATTTGTTGCCGCAGTATTTGGCACAAATGTCCTCAGCATGCGCCCCCATTACTGCGGTTTTTATGCCTACAAAAATTCCTAACCTACAAAATATTGACAAAAGTTGTTTTAATCAGTCTTGTGTCGTATGAAGTTCTCGAATACTGTGGACATGCTAATAATGATCAGATTTTGTCGGAGATTTAATTGTCATCAGTCAAATAAAACGTATAAATGAGTTACACGACCGGCAGTATTAGGAACGCAGTAATTCGAACACCCGCAGTATTTGGTGCACAGTAATACCTACAGTCGCTCTAGACCCCGCAGTAATACCAGCATCTGCATAATTTTTTCAAGTATATATTATTTAATGAAAAAATCATTTTATCACATTCCAAATTTTTTTCTAAGTTCAATATAAGTTGAATATTGATGTGGAAACGACAAAAAGTCGGTAACTTCGAATGATTTTCCAACATATGATCGTCAAGTTGGCCCCGCATTTCGAGCCGCAGTAATACCCACACTTACCCTAGGTCCACACCGGCCAACCGAACTATAAGTGTTCACTTTGTAATAAAGGAAACACTGCCTGTGACCGTGTGTATGACCGTCAGCTGTATGATTTAAGTGTTAGTACTTGGGCGAGGGATTATATTCCTGAAAATAACGCACTGCACTGAGCATAATTTACTATCGCTTCAATAGTTTATTACTTGTTAAACAGTCACTGAACGTTTATTTACACACAAGTAATGAGAAAGGTATTCGCAGTAAAGAATAATGAGAATAAAGGAAAATAATGAAAAATAAAGAAAAATCAAATTATTATTAATTAGCTCCGACTAATTAATTAATCAAGTAATTTAACTAGAAACTTAAGAAATTATACCAGACAAATTATCAACTTTAAATTTACTAGACCTTTTATATTTGTACTATTATTTATAACAAAGACTCTAATTTATGCTATTATTAAATTGTCACTATACCCCAAACTCAGGAGATTGAGATTTTACTGACTGATCACAGATCACTGTTTTCGCGGCTGATAGATAATACTGAACTGAACTGAGGTGTCCTGGACTGCCTCGCTTATATAGGTCTTTACACGGATTTGGGAATCTCCCACTGAGAAAAAGAAATGGTTGAATTTACCTAGCGGCGGTCACGGGCGGCGAAATAGCTAATTTACTTGAAGCAACTAAATGTCTGGTGGTTTTATGAAATACTTCCTTGAGTCAATAATCAGATGTTCGCATCAAAAAATTATTTAGTTGAATCAATTGAATTAGCTATTTCACCGCCCGTGACCGCCGCTAGGTAAAGTCAATCATTTCTTTTTCTCAGTGCCTGAATGCGTGTTAGTGTTCCGGAATGTTCTATGCTTTTCTATGGTTGTTATTATTTTAACGATAAAATAATTAGTCGTGAATCATCTGGAAGTTGGTTGAGTTTATCTCTGCCCTGTGTCCGGCGCAAGTAGCTTGTCTCTAATCCTATTATATTCTATTATTTCGACTATTTGTTTTGATCAAGACGCGCGTCGACAGCGGCGCTCGCTGTCGAGAAGTTTCTACAAGCTTCGACTAGCTTCCAGAACGTTATTTTGCTTCTAGAATGTTTTATAAGATTTTATCCTGTCTATTTTGCATAGAACGTTCCAGTTTTATTACTTATGGCGATTTTCTATGTAACAGGCATTATATGACCGTTACAGTCGTGTACTCAAATATTGTTACTCGTGTGGCAATTCGCCACCTCGACGATAACAAATAGTATATCATCATATCATAGGAGACAAAGATACTTCGAGCGTTTTGGTAGACGTATAAATTGGTCAAGTAAGTGTATTCACTTATCACTTACCAGCGTGTTCGCCGGTCAGCTTGGATTCCCTATCTGAAAATAAAATAGGTACATCATGACACTATTGTACTTTGTCAATATTTGACGCATGCCTCAGTAGCTATGACTCAAATATCTTCGTTGGGTGACATTGTTTTGAACTTACTTAGGGAGAAATCTCTAACTTTTGCCGCTTGTTCTTCCAGTGTGTCTTTGACACGCATCACGGCATCTGAAATTTAAGTAAAGAGGACTGTGATTAAGTCGTCATTCCGCGGTGCTCGACTCGCTTCAGCTAAATGCGAACAACAAGTGAATATCTGTCATTATCGAAAATCTCTGTATCTTTAACTCACCGTTGACGGAACCATAGTTATCTTCGACTTCGACTGAAACAAAAATCAGGATATCATGACAATAATTGACGAATCGAGTGGAACCTGACATGTTGGAAATGGTTTGAATATTCCGTGATATTATAGCATAAAATGTAGAGAATAAAATGGTTCCAAAAGAAAAGCATAGGGTAGACTGCTCTAAGATGGCGCGGGAGATAAGAGTGCGCAGTGGTCATATTTGACAATGCATTTGCTTTGCAGCCAACTTCGGTTCCTAGCTGTCACTAGAGATGCCAGGGTTGGGGTCATGAAGTTTTGCCGGGAAAGAATGAAAAATACGGAAACCAGCTGAGTTTTAGCTATTTTCTGTATTTCATTAAAATATATTGACGTTTGGAAAACTGTATCCAGTTCAGGATTATGCGAATATCGACTGTATAATATGAATAGAACCTTTATTATACATTTAGCTAAGCGTATCCCTAGTGAAAAAGTTCACGTCAGAAATGTCATGAAAAAGTATGTAATTAATCATGTGGTAAATCGTATGCTGTTATGAAAGATTGACAGATTATGACAGTAGTCTAACACTGTATACATATCATATCAAGTGTCGTAGCGCGGTCGGTAGCGTGTCTGCTTCCGAATCCGACGGTCGTCGGTTCGATCCCAGCCCAGGTTCAACTTTTTTTTCTTCTTCCATCGTAAAATATCATCATGTAAGAAATCATATGATAAATTATAAAATTAAGTATGCATTTTACATAAAAAAAGTAGACCCATGTAAGAAATCACATGATAAATCATATGATAAATCAGGTAATAAATGAGAACCTGAAATCTTTCATAACAGCATACGATTTACCACATGATTAATTACATACTTTTTCATGACATTTATGACGTGAACTTTTTCACTAGGGATGTAGTAGGTCAGTTATTTTGTTACAACATGGAGGCTGGCACTTCATTATCTGTAATAAATGTTGCTAGCATGTAAGAGTGCGCACTCCTGTAGCTCCTAAGAGTGCGCGCGGAAAACCCATATGCTTGAAGAGTGGAAAAAGAAAAAACCCAAAAGAAAAACTGAACTAAATTTCGATGAAAACATACAAAAAAACGAAGGCAGAGAAAACAAAATCAACACCCAAAAACTCAAAATTCCCCAACAAAATGAAGATGTGGCGGTGTCCAGGGTGTAACGAAATATACAGCGAGCCAAGAACCAGAGAATGGATACAGTGCGTAACAAGTATGCAATGGTGGCACGATAGATGTATTCTATATACTTATTGTGATCTGGAGCCATATACGTCTGATATTTTTGCGTAAAACACCGTGCGCACTCTTACAAATCAGAGTGCGCACTCTTACACACTGGTATTTGTAAGAGTGCGCAAATAAATTCTCATGCATTTGATTTTTTTGTCGGTGACAGTTGACAAATTAATATAAAGTTAGTGTGCAATAATGTCATCAAAGGACCAAAGATTTCGTAGAAAAATTTATAACTTTTTAATGTTGTTATTTTTCATTATATAGTTGAACAAACCTTAAGTGCGCCATCCTAGAGCAGTCTACCCTTACGTTCAAAAAACACATTTTATCTATATCGTGATGACGCACGCATAGTTTTTATTTTTAACGATTCAATGAATCTTACCACCTGCAGAACATACGTGCTACAAAATGTTAAGTGTGCTCTTAAATATTTCGTGACACAACACTTCAAAAGTTGATTGCTCTTGATATACATGAGTTCGACGAATGGTCGATTTTCCACTTCAGTACCATTTTACAGTTTTAAATTTTACTTCCTGTGATACTTGAATGTAAGCATAACGATTCGATAAGTCTGCAGAATAATTGCTGCGAAATAAGTATACTGTTAAATATTTCGAGACACAATACTTGAAAAATTGTTTCCGCGGTGCTCGACTCGGTTGAGCTAAATTCGAACAACAAGTGAATATCTGTCACTATCGAAAATCTCTGTATCTTTAACTTACTGATGGTGCTGGGACCCGCGCCTCGACCTGAAACAAACATCAGGATATCATGACAATATTTGGCGAATCGAGTGGAACCTGAAATGTTGAAAATGGTTTGAACATTCCGTGTAGCATAAAATGTAGAGAATAAAATGGTTCCCAACAAAGAGCATATCGTTCAAAAAACACATTTTATCTATATCGTGATGACGCACGCATAGTTTTTATTTTTAACGATTCAATGAATCTTACCACCTGCAGAACATACGTGCTACAAAATGTTAAGGGGAGGTACCTGAGTAGAATCTGTAAAAAGTAGGCGAATTTTAGGAATTATTTTCTCAAAAAGTATTTGATTGATTTGATTCAACTTTGCTTTATTTGAAAGATCATCTATTGAGGTTTGCTTACAATTTTTGTTATGTATATACAGGGTGTCCCATTTTAAATTATGGACGCAAATATTTCGAAAACGGTTCACTTTATCGGAAAATATTTGAGACAAAAGTTGTAGGGTTACGAGGGGGACACCAGGTCATGAAATCGGTTCGAGGCTAGGTGGCACCACTTTCGAGAAATTTGAGTGACGGTCGTTTTCTTAAATGGAAGTCGCGTTTTTGCTCCCTACAAAAGTTGTAGCTGGTTTCGAAATAAACAAAATGAGCAAAAATTTATGGTCCTACCTCTGACGACTACGTAGTTACGGCGCTGCAAAGTTCGAAGTCGGACAAGTACCGACTAACGCACGCGGAGGGTGGGAGATCAGATTAGTAGACTAATCGCAGGATAAATTGTACGCGTGTTCATATCCGTGGGCCTCACAGAAGGTGTTCGATGTGGCCGCCATTTTGCTGCAGGCATAAACGAACACGTCTTTCAAAATTCCTGACTGTTGCTTGCAGAACTTGCTCGGGGATACGTCTGCAAGCATTTTCGATACGATTTATCATATCCTCTCGCGTTGTTGGGGGTTCACGATACACCACATCTCTGATGTAGCCCCACAAAAAGAAATCCGGCGAGGTAAGATCAGGGGATCTGGCAGGCCATGCAACCGGACCATTTCGACCAATCCAACGACGTGGGAAGTCAGGAATTTTGAAAGCCATTTTCGTAATATTTCTGGCACCGAAAACCGTGCGAGCGAGAGACACTTTTTATGCCGGCCATGATAGCAGCGCTCCCAGTCAATATATATACATAAAAAAATTGTAAGCAAACCTCAATAGATGTTCTTTCAAATAAAGCAAAGTTGAATCAAATCAATCAAATACTTTTTGAGAAAATAATTCCTAAAATTCGCCTACTTTTCACACATTCTACTCAGGTACCTCCCCTTAAGTGTGCTGTTAAATATCGCGTGTCTAATTATGGCATAAGGTCGTAAGCGCCATTTTAATTTTTTTATTTTTCATGATTTTTTAAAATATACATATAGCTGTAAAAACTCGTAAAACGCAAAGATAAATTAAAAGAACGACCATTTAAAAAAATTCGATAAAAAATATTGGTAGTTAAAAGCAGAAGGTCGTGAGCGCCATTTTGATGTTTTTATTTTTCACGATTTTTCCAAATAGCTGTAAAAACTCGTGAAACGCAAAGATAAATTGAAAGAACGACCATTTAAAAAAATTCGGTAAAAAATATTGGTAGTTAAAAGCAGAAGGTCGTGAGCGCCATTTGGATTTTTTTATTTCTCACGTTTTTTTTAAATGGCTGTAAAAACTCGTGAAACGCAAAGATAAATTGAAAGAACGACCATTTAAAAAAATTCGATAAAAAATATTGGTAGTTGAAAGCAGAAGGTCGTGAGCGCTACGATGTTTGTATTTTTCACGATTTTTCCAAATAGCTGTAAAAACTCGTAAAACGCAAAGATAAATTGAAAGAACGACCATTTAAAAAAATTCGATAAAAAATATTGGTAGTTAAAAGCAGAAGGTCGTGAGCGCCATTTTGATGTTTTTATTTTTCACGATTTTTCCAAATAGCTGTAAAAATTCGTAAAACGCAAAGAAAAATCGAAATGGACGTCGTTTCGAAAAATTCGATAAAAGAAATCGCAGTTAAAAGCAGAAGGTCGTATCCGCCCAACTTACGACCCTTTGCACTTACATTTTTCGATCTCGTAATTTCAATTGATACGTTTTGAACGTGTTCAGAGCGATTGGCGTGAAAAAAAATTGTACGAATGTATGCCATTATAAACAGCAAAACGTCGTATAATGGCGCTTACGTCCTTATGTCATTAGACACGCGATATTTCGTGACACAAGACTTCAAAAATTGATTGCTTTCGATATACGTCCATGAGTTCCAGTTTGGCTGTTGGAATTGAAATCAATAATTCAAATATTCTCAGTTTGAATATTCTATCCTTGTCGTATCGAGGATATTTTACTCCTTGATGCAAAAATATTTCTACGTTTATCTACAGAACAGGTTTTTTTCATGGCACCTGTTGATGATGTGTGTGGATAATTGCAATGCTGACGTGGAAGCTATCGAACCACTTGACTCTCAATTCGTTTTTTTTTTTACGTTATTCTCACTTATATGTATGTATTTTCTAGCGTACCCGATTGAAATAAGTATAAGTGAGGTTTCATTGTTTCGGAAAATAGAACGTTCGAGCATGTGCTATTGGTCTGTAACTTACCGCTGCTGTCAACACCCACGCACAGCAATGAGGCGACAAGAAGACAGACGATCTTGTTCATGTTGAAGGTAGCCACTTACTTCGTGTCTGGTTAGAATTCGTCCGATCCGTCGTATTTATACACAGCAGGAGACCCCCTACCATGTCGATAACTTAACGTAGGCGATAAACATAAAATTGGTAACGTGCGTCGCGTGTCTAATGACATAAGGACGTAAGCGCCATTATACGACGTTTTGCTGTTACAATGGCATAAAGTCGTATAATTTTTTTTTCCACGCCAATCGCTCTGAAAACGTTCGAAGCGTATAGATCAATTGAAATTACGAGATCGAAAAATGTAAGTGCAAAGGGTCGTAAGTTGGGCGGGTACGAGCTTTTGCTTTTAACTACCAATACTTTTTATCGAATTTTTTTTAATGGTCGTTCTTTCAATTTATCTTTGCGTTTTACGAGTTTTTACAGCGATTTGAAAAAATCGTGACAAAAAAAAAAATAAAAACGGCGCTTACGACCTTCTGCTTTTAACTTGGTTTTTTTTTCTATGAATTTTCGAAACGTTGTCGATTTCGATTTTTCGTTGCGTTTTACGAGTTTTTACAGCTTTTGAAAAAATCATGAAAAATGAACATAATAAAAATGGCGCTCATGACCTTCTGCTTTCAACTACCAATATTTTTTATCTAATCTTTTTAAATGGTCGTTCTTTCAATTTATCTTTGCGTTTTACGAGTTTTTACAGCTATTTGAAAAAATCATGAAACATGAACATAATAAAAATGGCGCTCACGACCTTCTGCTTTTAACTTGGTTTTTTTTTCTATGAATTTTCGAAACGTTGTCGATTTCGATTTTTCTTTGCGTTTCATGAGTTGTTACAGCTATTTGCAAAAATCATGAAAAATTGAAAAAAATCAAAATGGCGCTTATGCCCTTCTGCTTTTACGTTGTTTTTTATTTTTCCTCAAAAATTGTAATGAAAGAACGACGTATCCGCCCAACTTATGACCTTTTGCACTTACATTTTTCGATCTCGTAATTTCAATTGATCTATACGTTTTGGCCGTTTTCAGAGCGAATGGCGTGAAAAAAAAAAATTATACGACCTTTTGCCACAAAAATCGCGTTTTCGGCGCTTACGACCTTATGCCATTATAATCGCGATATATTAATATAGAAAATTGCTAAATCGCAAACTTTTTTTGTTGTAATAATGTTAAATTATAAATAATATAGTACCTTCAAAATCTGTTACGAACTAAAAATAAACAGGAACAATAAGGTTCGTAAGTATTCGCTCACAAGGCTTTGTGGATATTGTAAATATGATTATTAGATGTGGATTAACTCATAAATAAGATGTGACACGATTCAAATGAGTGAACTACGAGAGACATTTTATTAACAACTGAACTGGATTATATAAACAGAATAAATGAATATCTTGAATTTCGAACACACCCCCTTCAAGATATTATTCTCTATTTCTGTGACATTAGACATTTTTAGATAATTCTTAGTTCTATTCTTGTGTCAGATCGCTGATTCCAAGATCAGTACTAAATTTCTTATGTTTTATCACATTAAGACTTTTGGTCAAAATATCAGCTGCCATATCCTCCGTTGACATATAATCTTATCTAGCTCTATTTGTTTGTAACGAGTAACAGCATCACGTACAAAATGATATCGTATGTCAATATGTTTCGTACGAGAATGAAAAACAGGATTTGAAGCTAATTTTTGTGCTCCTATGTTATCATTATAAATAGTTTCAAATCCTGTTTTTCATTGTGCGATGTTCGCAAGAAAAACACAGAAGGGACAAATAAAACTCAATAAGAAAAAAGAAAAATTCTTGTCATTGAGAAGTTCTCCAATAACCGATACAAACGTGTGGTTGATTTGTAAGATTGTGACAGATCAGTAATTCGGTAAAATCAGTAATTCGGTAGATATCGTGAATTATCAGTATTTCGGTGAATATAGTGCATTAGTCAAATCAATGAATCATTCAGATGAGCCACAAAAGGAAATAAAAAATAATAATATGTATTAATGCCAAACGTGCAACGGCATACAGAATACGTCAACGTGAAAGTGCCCGTGATACAATAAATGCAAACGTTTGGATTCTACGACCTACAACAGAGGATTCGGAATCGGAAGAGGAAGTACATATAAGAGAAGATCGTTCCAATGAGACATCGACGTCGAAGACGTTGACGTCTGTAGAACACATTACATTACATCGGAAACGTCAACGTGAAAATAGTGTAAATGTTGACCAACTAAAGGAAGTCAAAAATACGAATGCCAAGCGTGCAAAGGCATACAGAGCACGTAAACGTGAAGGTTTAGGAAAGGAAAAAACAGTCACAACCTATGACTTTAACTGAACGTGTATGGGCGAGCAATGAAATAAATTCGAACGTTTTGATTTTTGTACTTTGTACATCTGAATTTGATTCATTTGCTGTTCGTTAATCTATACTTTGGATTCAGATGTACTCATTAATTTATGTTCGTCCGGAAAAATGATGAGCAGTGGAGAATGAGTTTCGTAAAAAGTTAGAGCCGTAATATGAAACTTGAGCCGAGGAGCAGTATAAACAACGTTTAGTTTCGTTGAGATTGTAACAGACCATTCCCAAGAGTCAGACACTGATAGCGCGAATAACTCAGAGAAATAAGCCGTTACCTTCAATTACCAGCAAGCTAATCACTAATGTAAGCGCGAACACACCCACCAGCAACTGAGTATCTCCCTAATTAATGCGCTTATGCACCGTAATACGGGGAGTTTAATTTAGAAGAATATCTGAGAAAGCGATTACGATCTGTTTTTATATAATATTCTGGTATTATTTCTTACCTTCTCCGAAGACACAGCGAACCAGCGGTAAGGGTGTTGCGGGTGAAAGCGTGTGTGCGTCGGTGAGTTTAAGAGTCTTTAAACTGAAGTTAAATTCTAGTGGGTGGGTTTCCAAATAAATCTTGCAATTATTTATCTTTATAATCTATTCAAAGAAACACATTTATTATAAATCAACTCGATTGATCAGACTACACTGAGTTTACACAAAATTATATCTTCAATAAACTAATCCAAAAGAAAAACAACTCAGCTATCTCTCATCAAAGTTTGGTCCGTCTCTATCGATCTATATTCACATTCAAGAGTCTCCAGCCGGGAGTGTCAAAATAACTACAATAAAAGTGTAAGCGTGTTCTTTACGCCCTAGGGTTAAAGAACACAACTCCCGTTAAAGAATCCCGTCCGCTAAGCCAGAATATTTCCTAACCACAGATATCGATAAGTTTAAAGTGACCGGCTGCTGACTCCTGAGAGTGAGATTAAGAAAAGAGTTCGGATCAAGACTAAACCTGTACTGCCAAGAGCGGACCTCTGACCTGCCCTATGTATAACCTATGTATATGTATAACTTCTCCCTTAGTGTGTCTCTCTTTCTAACTACTGATAATTATTCAGCATATCTATTCGAATTGAGCGCGCCGAGTCACCGCATGCATCTAAGCCTGCGTGGTGAATCGGTGCGTCTCAGTATACAAGTGTGCGGGTATTACCGTCCTCCGACAGAGCGCGAACGATAAGTGGAAGCGAGTGAGTGTCTTTACCGACTCTGATATTATCTTTTACAGAGAAGCTCCTTCGGGATCTGTATTACCCGCTGTATCTAAGACTAAAATATAATTAATATAAGAAATAAAAAGTGTTGGGCGGTCAATCCGTAGTTGATCTGCCGGATGTGACAGATTTATGATTTTCGAGTTAATCCTGAGAAAGTGAAATTACGATTCAATGGCAATTACCAGAACACATTGAAAGTATAATTTAAGGAATCATCATATTTTAGTTGATGTTGGAAATAATATAAAAAGTCAAAATATTCAGGATCGTAGTTTAGCAGTACTAAACTGGTGCAGGTGGTACAATTGAAATCGGGGATCGAATGTTGAGTATCAAATACGTTTGCCTAACTGGAGGCTAAGGAAATAGATCAATTTATGAAAGCCTCATTGGAATTTGGTTTGTGGCAAACGATAGATCTCACAATCAGTATGACAATTATAATTCTAATGGTACGATTGTTTCCAACTTACTACGGGTACGCACAGCAGCAGCCAAAATACTATCGACGTTGTTATTCATTCCGTCGAATACTTCATCAATTCCGGCCACAACAGCTGCGTTGTATTCCGGGGTTTCTGGAAATTAAAAGATACCTCAATAATTTAGACAATTTTCAAGTGTTAATTGAGGCGCGATATTCTAGATGGGGACAATCGTCTTCAACTCACGTTGGAATCTCTGTCCTACTAGTTTCGAATAGGCTATCATTTGTTTTCTTATTGGGGTGACAGTACCTGAAATTGGAATACAGAGGTTATGATCAAGTCGTCTTCGACTCTCACTCAGTTCTAACAACAGCTGGATGAAAATCAAGCTAGGCTTGATGTATTTTTCGAATGAGTGTCACTTACCCCGGAAATTGGCAACAATTTCTTTTCTGTTTCCTGAAAATAAAATAGGCATATCACGACAGAGTGGAAATTCACCAATTGACGCATGATATAATGGCAATAAGTGAAAAAATAATGGAATATGTATGTATGTATGTATGTATGTATGTATGTATGTATGTATGTTTATTCACCCATGGGACAAGTCCCCTAGGGTGTGCAGCAAACTTACAAGAGGTGAAAAATTACAATGCAAAACAAATTACATAAAATAAAAAAAAAGAAGAAATTTAAATCATAACTAAATAATAATAATAAACTAAAATATAATAAATGAATTAGTAATAATAATATAATATAACATAAGAAGAGCAGCGCCGTAAAAGCAAGCGGGTAAGTAAGAAAATTACAAACGGAACAAAAGAAAACGACTTAGCAGTTAGGAAAGCGCACCAAACGCTCGTCGCTCCAATGAGCATAAAGCTTGCACCGGAAAACGGGCAAGGAGGTAGCGGAGACTACCCCATGGGGAAGAGAATTCCAGAAATGACAAGCAGTCACAATAAAAGATCTCTCAAAAGAGGAACTGCGGTATCTAGGAACGCAAAGTAAGTGCGGCTGAAGTGAGGATCTCGTGACACGACCCGCCACGGCATGCAGGAACTGGAGCGATTGCGCCAAATAAGCAGGACGCCCACTGGAGAGGGTGACAAAAAGTAGGCAGCCAATGATGTAAAGGCGCCGATTTTTGACCGTCAGCCAGTTGAGCCCGAGCCGGAAAGGGGTGATGTGCACATCACGCCTGACATTGCAAACAAAGCGCACACACGTATTTTCTAATCTCTGCAGCTTAATGTCAAGTGTAGCAGGTAAGTCATTATAGACAGCACAACAATAATCAAGGATTTTCTATTTTAATTCTTCAAATATGAAGAATCAAAATAGAAAATCTCGGTCAATTAAAACAATTTCTCGACTTCACCCTCATATGTGAAGCGACCAGTAGATCACAAAAACATTTTTAAAGGGTAAAAGTCGTCTTCAACTCACCCGTCCCACTCGCTAGGATTAAAACTACAGCGGTTTCGAGATCCTTTCCGGCTTTCGTCAAAGCATCTGAAGTAGAAATAGAGAGGTCCTGAATATCAAACGGAATGATTTTCCAGAATACCACTCAAATTTTTTTTAACTTTGCACTGTTAGAAAACCGGTGTTAAAACTGACACCGATCTAACACCGCACCGACGTCTATAGAAGTCCACACCGATTTTGGTGTAGTGGCACATTGTAAAATTCCTGGTGTTACCAGGCTACACCGTGGTTCAACACCGAGATGGTTCATATGCAACAACACCGTAAGTTGTTAATTACGGTCGACACCGATTACATTCAATAGTAACAAAATTGCGGTGTTGAATTCGCGAGGTTAATGCACACCAAACGGTGTTAGAAGAAAATACACCGTGCAGCTTTGCACTGAACGGTGTGATCTTTTCGGCCTCCGAAACAGTGTTTTCCCATGTAATGAAAAAAAATCAATAAATTAGGTAGAGTTTTTGCTTTTTATTGGTATTTTAGGTGTTGAAGGCTATCCCTAACTTGTTTTTCAGTACGGATGTCAATTAAAACGCATATTGAGTTCGCTGTAAGTTTTTTCGCATTTCTAAGACCTAGACGGGGTTTGAACCCGGAACGCTCGCCGCTGTTTGTATTACTAGTCGCACGCCCTAACCACTACGCTATACGGCCGGATAGCTTAGCTTGCAACTTTTCGGTACATGATTTCTGCACCATGGACAATGACTTGTTCAAAAACATACATTAACCGCCATCTCAGATGTTTGTTTGACCACGTCGCGTACGTTCTTAGAAGTATAGAAGAATGAAATAAACAAATTGATTATTGCCGATTTGAGGGGATCGGATAAAATAACACCGATCGGTGCCATTCAGCACCAAAAAGTGTCAAATTGAAACCTAATGGTGTGGACTTCTATAGACTATTTTCGGTGTCAATTCGGACACCGATTTTGGAACGCAAGTGAATTTACTCCGTTATCGGTGTAGCTACACGGAGAAAAAGGAGTGGTTGTGACAGCCAGATTTCTGGCTTCTGTAGCTTACAATCAGGTCATAACAGTGTGTTGTCCAGCTACAGGAGTGCAGAGTATAGGTATAGCTGTGGGAGCCGGAGTATAGTTGTGGGAGCTATACGGTAGGTTGCAGCAACTGACAGCATGGCTCCCATAGCTGTTATAGGTTATGTTCATGCAAATATGTATTCAATCAGCTACAGGAACCGCTCCTTTTTCTCCGTGTAGTACTCCAAGAGGTGTTAATCTCGGTGAATCGCGTCACAAGGGCCAAAGTGACACCAGTTTTCCCATTTACAACATGGCCGGGGTCGTTTCTACCACTAAAATAGTGTCATAATCAACACCAAATCTTTTAACCTCTACTCCGGGCCGTCTTACACCGCAACTTTTTCTAACAGTGTGCAGGCAAAGTCGTGTAACGGTCCAGGTAGAGCGTCTCAATAATTATTTTATTTATTTTAACGTGCTCTGGTTCACGTCTCGGACCCGTCTATGGAAAGAGTATTATTCTGGCATTTAAATCTCTTGTATGAGGACCGCGTGTATGTGTGTGATGTTTACGGTGCACCAAGCGCGGCGGAAGTGGTTCTTGATTGGGTCAGTCGAGCAAAATCATACATTTCAATTTTTTTCAATTTGGAAAAACCAAAACACAGGCTTCAGAAGAAAACGAACAGTAATAGCGGCGCCAAATTCAAATGTATGTATGTACATATAGTATGGTATGATTATAATGCCTCTAAATTGGTGATTCTGGCCAACCAGTCACTGGCGTATCCAGATAGCTATTTAAGGGTAGAGAGAGGGGCTATTCACTCGAGGAATCACCGAGAATTCCACGACAAGTCGCAATGATATCAAAGGTATGTCACAAGAGATCGTGAGAGATCGCAACCCTTCTGAAAATGTGAGACCGGCTAGGGATTACTTCATATTTTTACTGATCTGAATTTCGAATTTCTGAATTCAAATACACCGATTTATGACGATCTCTTTAATACTGAAAATGTCGATGTGAAAATCAAATAATGGTACGAACGAATTCAGCATGTCATTTATATCATTTATTTTGTAAACTTCATCTAACATATGAACAATCACATGACAAATCTTACTAGTAAGTATGGCTCTCAGATAAAATGTATCAAAAATGATATGGTTACCCGGGTAATTTATCATGCAACTTGTATATTTTGTCTCACGAGCCATTGTATATGGTTTATCATTTGATTTATAATATTTGAGATGAGGTTTACAAAATAAATCCACGCGGAAATTGCCAAGAACTGCGAGTAGATAGTGAAAGGCGTACGAAATCGCCCAATAACGCTGGGGATCGCTGGGAATCGTTCGGTGTTCAGGAATTTATTTGACGCGATTTTCGACATCTGAAAATTATCGGAACTCCGAGAAAGTCTTTGGGGATCGGTAAAAATGACCTCAACACGGGAAAAATCATCGGGGATCGGTGATACAGATCTCCTTCGAATTTCGAAAGTGAATAGCCCCTCCGCCTCGCTCGGCCGGGAAGAATATCAATACTTGTATTTCCAATTCTGATGAGAATTTCGAATAATTTTATTAATGTATAAAGATTCGTGGCCCATGATCAGGGGAGCAAGGCTCCCCCACCTAAATCATTGGGGGAACTAAACCTCCCCCGGAACCCCACTTCCGCCGGCACTGCGGTGCACACTCTCGCGCCGCGTACACACTGTCGGACTACCGCGCGTATGGCCAAGCTATCGCTGATACGTAATCAATGAGGCACGCTCAAGGTGTGTGCACTGCCTCGATGATTTCTGGCTTCGTCTTAGGACCCTCTGTCCTCGCCTTGAGTAGGAGAGTGAAGACGAATGCACAGATATGTTATAGTAATGATTAACAATTAACGTATGACTACGAACAATGATCTCGCAGTAAGATCAGTTGATGAGCATACGCAATTGATCTACGGGGATACTACTATCCGTTAACCACGCAATGGATTTCGGGATGAGTATTCTCACGTCGATGGCTTAGGGTAAGTGTCGGTATTACTGTGGATGTTGGTATTACTGCGGCTTTTTTTCATTTCATTAGAATTAAATCTTGATTGATTATTTAATCTTGAAAAAATGTACAAATTTAATTCAATATTGAGAAAACGTAATGAATCAACCAAACCACGTGCATTGTGATTATTTACTTTAAATGAGTAATTTGTAATTTGTTGCCGCAGTATTTGGCACAAATGTCCTCAGCATGCGCCCCCATTACTGCGGTTTTTATGCCTACAAAAATTCCTAACCTACAAAATATTGACAAAAGTTGTTTTAATCAGTCTTGTGTCGTATGAAGTTCTCGAATACTGTGGACATGCTAATAATGATCAGATTTTGTCGGAGATTTAATTGTCATCAGTCAAATAAAACGTATAAATGAGTTACACGACCGGCAGTATTAGGAACGCAGTAATTCGAACACCCGCAGTATTTGGTGCACAGTAATACCTACAGTCGCTCTAGACCCCGCAGTAATACCAGCATCTGCATAATTTTTTCAAGTATATATTATTTAATGAAAAAATCATTTTATCACATTCCAAATTTTTTTCTAAGTTCAATATAAGTTGAATATTGATGTGGAAACGACAAAAAGTCGGTAACTTCGAATGATTTTCCAACATATGATCGTCAAGTTGGCCCCGCATTTCGAGCCGCAGTAATACCCACACTTACCCTAGGTCCACACCGGCCAACCGAACTATAAGTGTTCACTTTGTAATAAAGGAAACACTGCCTGTGACCGTGTGTATGACCGTCAGCTGTATGATTTAAGTGTTAGTACTTGGGCGAGGGATTATATTCCTGAAAATAACGCACTGCACTGAGCATAATTTACTATCGCTTCAATAGTTTATTACTTGTTAAACAGTCACTGAACGTTTATTTACACACAAGTAATGAGAAAGGTATTCGCAGTAAAGAATAATGAGAATAAAGGAAAATAATGAAAAATAAAGAAAAATCAAATTATTATTAATTAGCTCCGACTAATTAATTAATCAAGTAATTTAACTAGAAACTTAAGAAATTATACCAGACAAATTATCAACTTTAAATTTACTAGACCTTTTATATTTGTACTATTATTTATAACAAAGACTCTAATTTATGCTATTATTAAATTGTCACTATACCCCAAACTCAGGAGATTGAGATTTTACTGACTGATCACAGATCACTGTTTTCGCGGCTGATAGATAATACTGAACTGAACTGAGGTGTCCTGGACTGCCTCGCTTATATAGGTCTTTACACGGATTTGGGAATCTCCCACTGAGAAAAAGAAATGGTTGAATTTACCTAGCGGCGGTCACGGGCGGCGAAATAGCTAATTTACTTGAAGCAACTAAATGTCTGGTGGTTTTATGAAATACTTCCTTGAGTCAATAATCAGATGTTCGCATCAAAAAATTATTTAGTTGAATCAATTGAATTAGCTATTTCACCGCCCGTGACCGCCGCTAGGTAAAGTCAATCATTTCTTTTTCTCAGTGCCTGAATGCGTGTTAGTGTTCCGGAATGTTCTATGCTTTTCTATGGTTGTTATTATTTTAACGATAAAATAATTAGTCGTGAATCATCTGGAAGTTGGTTGAGTTTATCTCTGCCCTGTGTCCGGCGCAAGTAGCTTGTCTCTAATCCTATTATATTCTATTATTTCGACTATTTGTTTTGATCAAGACGCGCGTCGACAGCGGCGCTCGCTGTCGAGAAGTTTCTACAAGCTTCGACTAGCTTCCAGAACGTTATTTTGCTTCTAGAATGTTTTATAAGATTTTATCCTGTCTATTTTGCATAGAACGTTCCAGTTTTATTACTTATGGCGATTTTCTATGTAACAGGCATTATATGACCGTTACAGTCGTGTACTCAAATATTGTTACTCGTGTGGCAATTCGCCACCTCGACGATAACAAATAGTATATCATCATATCATAGGAGACAAAGATACTTCGAGCGTTTTGGTAGACGTATAAATTGGTCAAGTAAGTGTATTCACTTATCACTTACCAGCGTGTTCGCCGGTCAGCTTGGATTCCCTATCTGAAAATAAAATAGGTACATCATGACACTATTGTACTTTGTCAATATTTGACGCATGCCTCAGTAGCTATGACTCAAATATCTTCGTTGGGTGACATTGTTTTGAACTTACTTAGGGAGAAATCTCTAACTACTGCCGCTTGTCTATTCAGTACGTCTTTGACACGCATCACGGCATCTGAAATTTAAGTAAAGAGGACTGTGATTAAGTCGTCATTCCGCGGTGCTCGACTCGCTTCAGCTAAATGCGAAAAACAAGTGAATATCTGTCATTATCGAAAATCTCTGTATCTTTAACTCACCGTTGACGGAACCATAGTTTGCTTCGACTGCTGAAACAAAAATCAGGATATCATGACAATACTTGACGAATCGAGTGGAACCTGACATGTTGGAAATGGTTTGAATATTCCGTGATATTATAGCATAAAATGTAGAGAATAAAATGGTTCCAAAAGAAAAGCATAGGGTAGACTGCTCTAAGATGGCGCGGGAGATAAGAGTGCGCAGTGGTCATATTTGACAATGCATTTGCTTTGCAGCCAACTTCGGTTCCTAGCTGTCACTAGAGATGCCAGGGTTGGGGTCATGAAGTTTTGCCGGGAAAGAATGAAAAATACGGAAACCAGCTGAGTTTTAGCTATTTTCTGTATTTCATTAAAATATATTGACGTTTGGAAAACTGTATCCAGTTCAGGATTATGCGAATATCGACTGTATAATATGAATAGAACCTTTATTATACATTTAGCTAAGCGTATCCCTAGTGAAAAAGTTCACGTCAGAAATGTCATGAAAAAGTATGTAATTAATCATGTGGTAAATCGTATGCTGTTATGAAAGATTGACAGATTATGACAGTAGTCTAACACTGTATACATATCATATCAAGTGTCGTAGCGCGGTCGGTAGCGTGTCTGCTTCCGAATCCGACGGTCGTCGGTTCGATCCCAGCCCAGGTTCAACTTTTTTTTCTTCTTCCATCGTAAAATATCATCATGTAAGAAATCATATGATAAATTATAAAATTAAGTATGCATTTTACATAAAAAAAGTAGACCCATGTAAGAAATCACATGATAAATCATATGATAAATCAGGTAATAAATGAGAACCTGAAATCTTTCATAACAGCATACGATTTACCACATGATTAATTACATACTTTTTCATGACATTTATGACGTGAACTTTTTCACTAGGGATGTAGTAGGTCAGTTATTTTGTTACAACATGGAGGCTGGCACTTCATTATCTGTAATAAATGTTGCTAGCATGTAAGAGTGCGCACTCCTGTAGCTCCTAAGAGTGCGCGCGGAAAACCCATATGCTTGAAGAGTGGAAAAAGAAAAAACCCAAAAGAAAAACTGAACTAAATTTCGATGAAAACATACAAAAAAACGAAGGCAGAGAAAACAAAATCAACACCCAAAAACTCAAAATTCCCCAACAAAATGAAGATGTGGCGGTGTCCAGGGTGTAACGAAATATACAGCGAGCCAAGAACCAGAGAATGGATACAGTGCGTAACAAGTATGCAATGGTGGCACGATAGATGTATTCTATATACGTATTGTGATCTGGAGCCATATACGTCTGATATTTTTGCGTAAAACACCGTGCGCACTCTTACAAATCAGAGTGCGCACTCTTACACACTGGTATTTGTAAGAGTGCGCAAATAAATTCTCATGCATTTGATTTTTTTGTCGGTGACAGTTGACAAATTAATATAAAGTTAGTGTGCAATAATGTCATCAAAGGACCAAAGATTTCGTAGAAAAATTTATAACTTTTTAATGTTGTTATTTTTCATTATATAGTTGAACAAACCTTAAGTGCGCCATCCTAGAGCAGTCTACCCTTACGTTCAAAAAACACATTTTATCTATATCGTGATGACGCACGCATAGTTTTTATTTTTAACGATTCAATGAATCTTACCACCTGCAGAACATACGTGCTACAAAATGTTAAGTGTGCTCTTAAATATTTCGTGACACAACACTTCAAAAGTTGATTGCTCTTGATATACATGAGTTCGACGAATGGTCGATTTTCCACTTCAGTACCATTTTACAGTTTTAAATTTTACTTCCTGTGATACTTGAATGTAAGCATAACGATTCGATAAGTCTGCAGAATAATTGCTGCGAAATAAGTATACTGTTAAATATTTCGAGACACAATACTTGAAAAATTGTTTCCGCGGTGCTCGACTCGGTTGAGCTAAATTCGAACAACAAGTGAATATCTGTCACTATCGAAAATCTCTGTATCTTTAACTTACTGATGGTGCTGGGACCCGCGCCTCGACCTGAAACAAACATCAGGATATCATGACAATATTTGGCGAATCGAGTGGAACCTGAAATGTTGAAAATGGTTTGAACATTCCGTGTAGCATAAAATGTAGAGAATAAAATGGTTCCCAACAAAGAGCATATCGTTCAAAAAACACATTTTATCTATATCGTGATGACGTACGCATTATAGTTTTTATTTTTAACGATTCAATGAATCTTACCACCTGCAGAACATACGTGCTACAAAATGTTAAGGGGAGGTACCTGAGTAGAATCTGTAAAAAGTAGGCGAATTTTAGGAATTATTTTCTCAAAAAGTATTTGATTGATTTGATTCAACTTTGCTTTATTTGAAAGATCATCTATTGAGGTTTGCTTACAATTTTTGTTATGTATATATATTGACTGGGAGCGCTGCTATCATGGCCGGCATAAAAAGTGTCTCTCGCTCGCACGGTTTTCGGTGCCAGAAATATTTCGAAAACGGCTGGACCGATAACTTTAAAAATTTTACCCAATATTCTTGGACATGTTTTCTAGTACTTGTCGTAGGATTTTTTTTTTTAAACAATTACTTTTTTTTATCACGCCAGAAAGGTCGGAAATTGAGGTCGAAAAACAAAAAAAAATTCAAACGGCCGCCATTTTACGAAAAAATTTTTTTTTCAAAAAATCCTACGAAAAGTACTAGAAAACATGTCCAAGAATATTGTGTAAAATTTTGGACGCAATCAGTCCAGCCATTTTCGTAATATTTCTGGCACCGAAAACCGTGCGAGCGAGAGACACTTTTTATGCCGGCCATGATAGCAGCGCTCCCAGTCAATATATATACATAAAAAAATTGTAAGCAAACCTCAATAGATGTTCTTTCAAATAAAGCAAAGTTGAATCAAATCAATCAAATACTTTTTGAGAAAATAATTCCTAAAATTCGCCTACTTTTCACACATTCTACTCAGGTACCTCCCCTTAAGTGTGCTGTTAAATATCGCGTGTCTAATTATGGCATAAGGTCGTAAGCGCCATTTTAATTTTTTTATTTTTCATGATTTTTTAAAATATACATATAGCTGTAAAAACTCGTAAAACGCAAAGATAAATTAAAAGAACGACCATTTAAAAAAATTCGATAAAAAATATTGGTAGTTAAAAGCAGAAGGTCGTGAGCGCCATTTTGATGTTTTTATTTTTCACGATTTTTTCAAATAGCTGTAAAAACTCGTAAAACGCGAAGATAAATTTAAAGAACGACCATTTAAAAAAAATCGATAAAAAATATTGGTAGTTAAAAGCAGAAGGTCGTGAGCGCCATTTTTATTTTTTTTATTTTTCATGATTTTTTCAAATAGCTGTAAAAACTCGTAAAACGCAAAGATAAATTGAAAGAACGACCATTTAAAAAAATTCGATAAAAAATATTGGTAGTTAAAAGCAGAAGGTCGTGAGTGCCATTTTGATTTTTTTTATTTCTCATGATTTTTTTTTAAATAGCTGTAAAAACTCGTAAAACGCAAAGATAAATTGAAAGAACGACCATTTAAAAAAATTCGATAAAAAATATTGGTAGTTAAAAGCAGAAGGTCGTGAGCGCCATTTTGATGTTTTTATTTTTCACGATTTTTCCAAATAGCTGTAAAAACTCGTAAAACGCAAAGATAAATTGAAAGAACGACCATTTAAAAAAATTCGATAAAAATATTGGTAGATAACAGCAGAAGGTCGTAAGCGCCATTTTGATTTTTTTTATTTCTCACGATTTTTTTTAATAGCTGTAAAAACTCGTAAAACGCAAAGATAAATTGAAAGAACGACCATTTAAAAAAATTCGATAAAAAATATTGGTAGTTAAAAGCAGAAGGTCGTGAGCGCCATTTTTTTTTCTATTTTTCACGATTTTTCCAAATAGCTGTAAAAATTCGTAAAACGCAAAGAAAAATCGAAATGGACGTCGTTTCGAAAAATTCGATAAAAGAAATCGCAGTTAAAAGCAGAAGGTCGTATCCGCCCAACTTACGACCCTTTGCACTTACATTTTTCGATCTCGTAATTTCAATTGATACGTTTTGAACGTGTTCAGAGCGATTGGCGTGAAAAAAAATTGTACGACTGTATGCCATTATAAACAGCAAAACGTCGTATAATGGCGCTTACGTCCTTATGTAATAAAACATAATAAAACATAGTAAAAAATTAAGCAGACTACACTGAGTTTACACAAAATTATATCTTCAATAAACTAATCCAAAAGAAAAACAACTCAACTATCTCTAATCAAAGTTTGGTCCGTCTCTATCGATCTATATTCACATTCAAGAGTCTCCAGCCGGGAGTGTCAAAATAACTACAATAAAAGTGTAAGCGTGTTCTTTACGCCCTAGGGTTAAAGAACACAACTCCTGTTAAAGAATCCCGTGCGCTAAGCCAGAATATTTCCTAACCACAGATATCGATAAGTTTAAAGTGACCGGCTGCTGACTCGTGAGAGTGAGATTAAGAAAAGAGTTCGGATCAAGACTAAAACTGTACTGCCAAGAGCAGACCTCTGACCTGCCCTATATGTATAACTTCTCCCTTAGTGTGTCTCTCTTTCTAACTACTGATAATTATTCGGCATCTCTATTCGAATTGAGCGCGCCGAGTCACCGCATGCATCTAAGCCTGCATGGTGAATCAGTGCGTCTCGGTATATAAGTGTGCGGGTATTACCGTCCTCCGACAGAGCGCGAACGATAAGTGGAAGCGAGTGAGTGTCTTTACCGACTCTGATATTATCTTTTACAGAGAAGCTCCTTCGGGATCTGTATTACCCGTTGTATCTAAGACTAAAATATAATTAATATAATAAATATAAAAAGTGTTGGGCGGTCAATCCGCAGTTGATCTGCCGGATGTGACAGATTTATGATTATCCAGTTAATCCTGAGAAAGTGAAATTACGATTCAATGGCAATTACCAGAACACATTGAAAGTATAATTTAAGAAATCATCATATTTTAGTTGATGTTGGAAATAATATAAAAGGTCAAAATATTCAGGATCGTAGTTTAGCAGTGCTAAACTGGTGGGACAATTAAAATCAGGGGTTGAATGTTGAGTATCAAATACGTTTGCCTAACTGGAGGCTAAGGAAATAGATCAAATTATGAAAGCCTCATTGGAATTTGGTTTGTGGCAAACGATAGATCTCACAATCAGTATGACAATTATAATTCTAATGGTACGATTGTTTCCAACTTACTACGGGCAAGCAAAGCAGCATCCACAATCGCTCCGACGTGGGCATCTAACTCGTTGAATAATGTAGTAAATCCGGTCACAAGATCTGCGTTGTGTTCCGGGGTATCTGGAAATTAAAAGATACCTCAATAATTTAGACAATTTTCAAGTGTTAATTGAGGCGCGATATTCTAGATGGGGACAATCGTCTTCAACTCACGTCCGACTATCGGTCCAAGTAGTCTTAAATAGCTTATTATTTTGTCTTTCACTGGGTTGACAGAACCTGAAATTGGAATACAGCGGTTATGATCAAGTCGTCTTCGACTCTCACTCAGTTCTAACAACAGCTGGATGAAAATCAAGCTAAGCTTGATGTATTTTCCGAATGAGTGCCACTTACTCCGGAAATTGGCAACAATTTCTTCTCTGTTTCCTGAAAATAAAATAGGCGTATCACGACAGAGTGGAAATTCACCAATTGACGCATGATATACCTACTAATGGCAATAAGTGAAAAAAGAAATGGAATATGAAGAATCAAAATAGAAAATCTCGGTCAATTAAAACAATTTCTCGACTCCACCCTGATATGTGAAGCAAAGAGTAGATCACTAAAATATTTTTAAAGGGTAAAAGTCGTCTTCAACTCACCCCTCCCACTCGCTAGGATAAAAACTACAGCGGTTTTGAGTTCGTCTCCGGCTTTCTCCAAAGCATCTGAAGTAGAAATAGAGAGGTCCTGAATATCAAACGGAATGATTTTCCAGAATACGGAGACAAAGATATTGAAGGGAAGGATCTTATCGGCACCACACTCAAATTTTTTTTAACTTTGCAGGCAAAGTCGTGTAACGGTCCAGGTAGAGCGTCTACAATAATTATTTTATTTATTTTAACGTGCTCTGGTTCACGTCTCGGATCCGTCTATGGAAAGAGTATTATTCTGGCATTTAAATCTCTTGTATGAGGACCGCGTGTGTGTGTGTGATGTTTACGGTGCACACTCTCGCGCCGCGTACACACTGTCGGACTACCGCGCGTATGGCCAAGCTATCGCTGATACGTAATCAATGAGGCACGCTCAAGGCGTGTGCACTGTACACTGCCTCGATGATTTCTGGCTTCGTCTTACGACCCTCTGTCCTCGCCTTGAGTAGGAGAGTGAAGACGAATGCGCAGATATGTTATAGTAATGATTAACAATTAACGTATGACTACGAACAATGATCTCGCAGTACGATCAGTTGATGAGCATACGCAATTGATCTACGGGGATACTACTATCCGTTAACCACGCAATGGATTTCGGGATGAGTATTCTCATGTCGATGGCTTAGGTCCACACCGGCCACCCGAACTAGGCCAAGACCGTGTGTATATCTGCTGATACGTAATCAATGGATTATATTCCTGAAAACAATGCACTGCACTGAGCATAATTTACTATCACTTCAATAGTTTATTACTTGTTAAACAGTCACTGAAAGTTTATTTACACACAAGTAATGAGAAAGAAATTCACTAGGCTGGTCCTTATTTGGGGTCAAAATTAATTTTACCCTTGCCGCCCATATAAGATCGGTTCGTTCCGTAAAGACAATGCGTCGAAGACGTTGATTTAAAAAAAATGCTTGATTACATCGGAAACGTCAACGTCCAATAAAATAAATGTCACTATCTTTGATGCCTTGAAATTTTCAAAATTAGTTTAATCATGTTGAAGTCAAAAAATACGTGTACTCAAATATTGTTACTCGTGTGGCAATTCGCCAGACGTAGTATATCATCATAATAGGAGACATACAGAGCATAAATTGGTCAAGTAAGTGTATTCACTTATCACTTACCAGCATGTTCGCCGGTCAGCTTGGATTCCCTATCTGAAAATAAAATAGGTACATCATGACACTATTGTACTTTGTCAATATTTGACGCATGCCTCAGTAGCTATGACTCAAATATCTTCGTTGGGTGACATTGTTTTGAACTTACTTTCGGAGAAATCTCTAACTAATGTCGCTTGTTCTTTCAGTGCGGCTTGGACACGCATCACGGCAGCTGAAATTTAAGTAAAGAGGACTGTGATTAATTGTAATTCGTCATTCCGCGGTGCTCGACTCGCTTGAGCTAAATTCGAACAACAAGTGAATATCTGTCATTATCGAAAATCTCTGTATCTTTAACTCACCGTTGATGGCAACCCGGGTTGGATCGACTACTGAAACAAAAATCAGGATATCATGACAATACTTGACGAATCGAGTGGAACCTGACATGTTGAAAATTGTTTGAACATTCCGTGTATTATAGCATAAAATGTAGAGAATAAAATGGTTCCAAGCAAAGAGCATAACGTTCAAAAAACACATTTTATCTATATCGTTATGACGCACGCATAGTTTTTATTTTTAACGATTCAATGAATCTTACCTCCTGCAGAACATACGTGCTACAAAATGTTAAGTGTGCTGTTGAATATTTCGTGACACAACACTTCAAAAGTTGATTGCTCTTGATATACATGAGTTCGCGGAATGGTCGATTTTCCACTTCAGTACCATTTCAGGGTTTTAAATTTTACTTCCTGTGATACTAAAATGTAGGCATAACGATTCGATAAGTCTGCAGAATAATTGCTGCGCAATAAGTATACCGTTAAATATTTCGAGACACAATACTTGAAAAATTGATTCCGCGGTGCTCGACTCGGTTGAGCTAAATTCGAACAACAAGTGAATATCTGTCACCATCGAAAATCTCTGTATCTTTAACTTACTGATGTAGCTGGGACCCGCGCCTGGGTGGGCGCCTGGGTGGGCGCCTGGGTGGGCGCCTGGGTGGGCGCCTGGGTGGGCGCCTGGGTGGGCGCCTGAAACAAAAATCAGGATATCATGACAATACTTGACGAATCGAGTGGAACCTGACATGTTGAAAATGGTTTGAACATTCCGTGTAGCATAAAATGTAGAGAATAAAATGGTTCCAAACAAAGAGCATAACGTTCAAAAAACACATTTCATCTATATATACGTGCTAAAAAATGTTAAGTGTGCTGTTAAATATCGCGTGTCTATAATATGGCATAAGGTCGTAAGCGCCATTTTAATTTTTTTTGTTTTTCATGATTTTTTTAAATAACTGTAAAAACTCGTAAAACGCAAAGATAAATTGAAAGAACGACCATTTAAAAAAATTCGATAAAAAATATTGGTAGTTAAAAGCAGAAGGTCGTAAGCGCCATTTTTATTCTTTTTATTTGTCATGATTTTTTTAAATAGCTGTAAAAACTCGTGAAACGCAAAGAAAAATCGAAATCGACCTCGTTTCGAAAAATTCGATAAAAGAAATCGCAGTTAAAAGCAGAAGGTCCTATCCGCCCAACTTACGACCCTTTGCACTTACATTTTTCGATCTCGTAATTTCAATTGATACGTTTTGAACGTTTTCAGAGCGATTGGTGTGAAAAAAAATTGTACGACTGTATGCCATTATAAACAGCAAAACGTCGTATAATGGCGCTTACGTCCTTATGTCATTAGACACGCGATATTTCGTGACACAAGACTTCAAAAATTGATTGCTTTCGATATACGTCCATGAGTTCCAGTTTGGCTATTGGAATTGAAATCAATAATTCAAATATTCTCAGTTTGAATATTCTATCCTTGTTGTATCGAGAATATTTTACTCCTTGATGCAAAAATATTTCTACGTTTATCTACAGAACAGGTTTTTTTCACCTGTTGATGATGTGTGTGGATAATTGCAATGCTGACGTGGAAGCTATCGAATCACTTGACTCTCAATTCGTTTTTTTTAACGTTATTCTAACTTATATGTATGTATTTTCTAGCGTACCCGATTGAAATAAGTATAAGTGAGGTTTCATTGTTTCGGAAAATAGAACGTTCGAGCATGTGCTATTGGTCTGTAACTTACCGCTGCTGTCAACACCCACGCACAGCAATGAGGCGACAAGAAGACAGACGATCTTGTTCATGTTGAAGGTAGCCACTTACTTCGTGTCTGGTTAGAATTCGTCCGATCCGTCGTATTTATACACAGCAGGAGACCCCCTACCATGTCGATAACTTAACGTAGGCGATAAACATAAAATTGGTAACGTGCGTCGCGTGTCTAATGACATAAGGACGTAAGCGCCATTATACGACGTTTTGCTGTTTACAATGGCATAAAGTCGTATAATTTTTTTTTCCACGCCAATCGCTCTGAAAACGTTCGAAGCGTATAGATCAATTGAAATGACGAGATCGAAAAATGTAAGTGCAAAGGGTCGTAAGTTGGGCGGACACGAGCTTCTGCTTTTAAATTGGTTTTTTTTTCTATGACTTTTCGGAACATTCTCGATTTCGATTTTTCGTTGTGTATCACGGGTTTTTACAGCTATTTGGAAAAATCATGAAAAATAAACAAAATAAAAATGGCGCTCACGACCTTCTGCTTTTAACTACCAATATTTTTTATCGAATTTTTTTAAATTGTCGTTCTTTCAATTTATCTTTGCGTTTTACGAGTTTTTACAGCTATTTGAAAAAATCGTGAGAAATAAAAAAAAATCCAAATGGCGCTCACGACCTTCTGCTTTTAACTACCAATATTTTTATCGAATTTTTTTAAATGGTCGTTCTTTCAATTTATCCTTGCGTTTTATGAGTTTTTACAGCTATTTGAAAAAATCATGACAAATGAAAAAAAAAATAGCGCTTACGACCTTCTGCTTTTAGCTACGAATTTTTTATATCAAATTTTTCGGAACGTTCTCTATTTCGATTTTTCTTTGCGTTTCACGGGTTTTCACAACTATTTGGAAAAATCATGAAAAATAAAAAAAATGGCGCTGACGACCTTCTGCTTTTAAATTCGATTTTTTTTCATGAAATTTTTCGGAACGTTCTCTATTTCGATTTTTCTTTGTGTTTCACGGGTTTTCACAACTATTTGGAAAAATCATGAAAAATGAAAAAAATGGCGCTGACGACCTTCTGCTTTTAACTACCAATATTTTTTATCGAATTTTTTTAAATGGTCGTTCTTTCAATTTATCTTTGCGTTTTACGAGTTTTTACAGCTATTTAAAAAAATCGTGAGAAATAAAAAAAATCAAAATGGCGCTCACGACCTTCTGCTTTTAACTACCAATATTTTTTATCGAATTTTTTTAAATGGTCCTTCTTTCGATTTATCTTTGCGTTTTACGAGTTTTTACAGCCATTCGAAAAAATCATAATGGCGCTCACGACCTTCTGCTTTTAACTACCAATATTTTTTATCGAATTTTTTCAAATGGTCGTTCTTTCAATTTATCTATGCGTTTTACGAGTTTTTACAGCTATTTGAAAAAATCGTGAGAAATAAAAAAATCCAAATGGCGCTCACGACCTTCTGCTTTTAACTACCAATATTTTTTATCGAATTTTTTTAAATGGTCGTTCTTTAAATTTATCTTTGCGTTTTACGAGTTTTTACAGCTATTTAAAAAAATCATGAAAAATTGAAAAAATCAAAATGGCGCTTACGACCTTCTGCTTTTACGTTTTTTTTTATTTTTCCTCAAAAATTGTAATGAAAGAACGACGTATCCGCCCAACTTACGACCTTTTGCACTTACATTTTTCGATCTCGTAATTTCAATTGATCTATACGTTTTGGCCGTTTTCAGAGCGAATGGCGTGAAAAAAAAATTATACGACCTTTTGCCACCAAAATCGCGTTTTTGGCGCTTACGACCTTATGCCATTAGAATCGCGATATAGTAATATAGAAAATTGCTAAATCGCAAACTTTTTTTGTTGTAATAATGTTAAATTATAAATAATAAATCTACAGGTTTCACCCGTGGGGCGAGAATCTTAGGCATTGAAAATGTTTTTTAAATTACTATACGCTCGGCTGTCACTAGCCTAGCGAGTTTTAGGTTTACGACTTAAGCATGTGCGTTCCGCTCCACTGTTTGGTTTTTTTATTCTTTCACACATATCTCCACCACTTATATCACGTCTCCGTTTACGATACATTTGTTGCCGTTCGGCATTAGTTTCAGTTCTCAAAGTACTAGAATTCATTCCATCTATCGCGGTATAATTGTCAGTTTGCGACGTACTCGATGACATTTCGACTATCACGGTATAACTAACCATAATCCACATTCGATTCTCTTGTTTATATTAAAACAAGAAACTTTCATACTTCCCATGCCCACCATATTTATCCACTCCGCGACTGCAACAATTAAAACGTTACATCCACGATTTGTCTCCTGTACTTTCTAAAGACACCCAAAATAGAAGCATTTTCAATGCTAATAGTACCTTCAAAATCTGTTACGAACTAAAAATAAACAGGAACAATAAGGTTCGTAAGTATTCGCTCACAAGGCTTTGTGGATATTGTAAATATGATTATTAGATGTGGATTAACTCATAAATAAGGTGTGACACGAATCAAATGAGTGAACTACAAGAGACATTTTATTAACTGAACTGGATTATACAAACAGAATAAATGAATATCTTGAATTTCCAACAATGGATATACACATGCTATCTTTTACATCTCTTTTAAGAGCATGCTCTAGTCAGTCGTTTCCGTATTTAAAAAATAATGAAGCCTAATATGAACGGGGGGGAAAGGGGTATTTAATGGGTTCCTTAGACGATTTGTATTAAATTGGTAGCTGCATGAACGTGTATCTCACCAAAATCGAGTAAAATAAGGCTTTTTTGTGTCGCGAAGCGTGGGACCGTCACTCGTTTTCACTGATATATCCGACTACGCATCACAAGGGCGGAAACGAACTAGTGAGGGCCCTCATAAATATAATTTCACTCACATATATCGCAAAACTTGTTCATTTCACTCAACGATGAAGACGAAAAATTGTTTCCAAAAAAAGACTGTAATTGTCGGAATGAAGCAGTGGCCGCGGCCATGTTGGATCGTTTCGCCAACCTTCGTCTTGCCACGGAGTAATAATCACTTCAGAGCCTCGATAGTGGTGCAAGTTTGGTAAGCCACAAATCAGCCTCATATGGCCCATTTCAGTCTTAGGGCATGCCATGACAAATTTCTACACGGGAGGCATCAAATTTGGCGACGAGGAAACATCTGAGTCTACAATTTAGTAAAATAAATCCGCCGTTGGTTATATTTCAACCGACGCCTCATCACAACACATAACCTCTACGCCTAACCTTATCTATTCTTCTTCTTTTTTTAATCCCTAAGGTATCGGCAGTAGAGCCGATGTCTCAAATAAATCCTCCTGTGATCTGGATTCTTTGTTTTATCTTTAAATAGTACTTTCATGTTCCATTAATTTTCTATGATGGGTACTTCAGCACTGTATATTCCTCTCAACTAACAATATAAGACTCAATAGAAGATGAGTATAGTATAAAATCAAAAAAAGAATACTGACGTAGAGTTGGTATACATATACCACGAAAATAACGGCATATTTAAACATTAGGCTGCCAAGAAACCTAATCCATGGCTTCGGTGTACTCGATAATGCTGATAAAAATTGCGCGACAGAAAAAAATTGTTTATCGAGGATTTCTTTGTCGCAAATATAGTTTACAAGAAAGTCCGTTGGCACAAGAATTCGAAGAGGCTTCAGGTGTACGCAACGTTCCGAACCTTTTGTCAAGAGATATGTTGTGGCCCTGAAAAGGGCCGATTTGTTGCCGATGAAGGCGAAGGATCGTCGACTTAACCTCCAAAACCGTAGAGAGTACGGCCTTGACGTTTCAGAGCGTATACGACGTCCATAGCTGTCACGGTCTTCCTCTTGGCGTGCTCTGTGTAGGTGACTGCGTCACGGATAACGTTTTCTAGAAACACCTTCAGAACTCCACGGGTCTCTTCGTATATCAGACCAGAGATACGCTTCACTCCACCACGACGAGCCAGACGACGGATGGCGGGCTTGGTTATTCCCTGGATGTTATCGCGCAAGACCTTCCTGTGCCGCTTAGCTCCTCCCTTTCCCAATCCCTTTCCTCCCTTACCGCGACCAGTCATGGTGAGTCAGTCAAGGTTAGAATCCAAAGTCAAGAGTATAAAATACGCGCTCCACGACGTGAGCAGGACGAGTGAAGACGGACGGCAGCAGGGCCTGTTATAAACCCTGCGGTGTACCCCCACCACGCCAACAGTGACCAATCAGCGTGCCAGAGACCAGCTCGAGACCGTTAAAAATTAGTGTGGTTGAATGTTGGCTTTCGATGGAAGCACGCAAACTTACTATAGCCTTTCGCAACCTGATCAGGAAAAGATACTCTTCCCATATAACTACAGACCAATAAGCCTACTAAACACACTGAGTAAAATGATCGAAACTCCACGTAGACGAAGACAAATAACTAATACCACAACAATTCGGTTTTCGTAAAGGCCTAAATACAGTTCAGCAATTAGTCAGACAGTCCTTCTAGACATTGAAAAAGTCATACCTTGGTAGTATTGTATAATACACACATATGTAGATTCTGTCATGTGTCAGCGGGTGCTCCCTCATCGTAGATCATTATCGGGGCCATTTCAGAAATTTTTTCGTTCGTATCCATCGTTGTCTATGTGTCCTTGCTCTAGGTTTCCAACTAGTTTTCTCATAGTTGATAAGAGGCCGATTGATTGTTCAGTGTAATTTTGAGAGAATAATTTGTCTCTGCCTGAGGGAAAACTAGATTCCAAAATGCTCGGTTTTTAGTATTAAATTGTTGGTAATAATACCCGCGCAGTGTATCTCCCACCACTCGGTCATCGGCCAATCAGCGCGCTAGACTCCAGCCTTGCGAGCACTTAAAGGGGCGCCCGAGCGTACGGCTCGAATCAGTAGCGCACGGAACGTTGCACTGTCACATCGTCTCAAACTCAGCTATGGCACGTACCAAGCAGACCGCTCGTAAATCGACTGGAGGAAAGGCGCCGAGGAAGCAGCTTGCGACCAAGGCAGCCAGGAAGAGCGCTCCCGCAACCGGAGGAGTGAAGAAGCCTCATCGTTATCGTCCCGGTACCGTAGCTCTTCGTGAAATTCGTCGTTATCAGAAGAGCACCGAACTCCTCATCCGCAAGCTTCCTTTCCAACGACTCGTTCGTGAAATCGCCCAGGACTTCAAGACCGACCTGAGGTTTCAGAGCTCTGCTGTTATGGCTCTCCAGGAAGCTAGCGAAGCTTATCTCGTCGGGCTTTTCGAAGACACCAACCTGTGCGCTATCCACGCCAAGCGAGTGACTATTATGCCAAAGGACATTCAACTGGCCCGTCGTATTCGAGGAGAACGCGCTTAATTCTTCGAGATGAACTTCTGAGGATTTAGCTTCAACAAAAAAAAAAAAAAAAAACGGCCCTTTTCAGGGCCACAAATACACTCATGCGAAAGAACAATACGTTGATCTACACAAAAATACGTTACACTACAATCTTTACTTCAACACGAATTCCTTTTTCAAATCGTTCGTGAATTATATCTAACTGAGCCCTAATTTGTTTTCTATTACCATTTTTGTCACAGTCCAATGTTTTCATTCATTACTTGCTATTCAATCATGCTGAGGTTTAGTATTTTAAATTATCTTCAGTAGTTATTTCGTTAATATTCTTCGATAAAATACTAGATAAAATCGGAGTCCGTTGATGTTATTTTCTAACGGTTAGGTCCTTTGATGTTAGGATCTGCGGTATTATCGTTATAATAACTACGTATTTAGGCGATATATGCATCGGAGTGTGTTGAACGGATGGAATTATGTAAGATTTTCTATCCATTATATGTATACATATACAATATACATTGCGTCGTTATTTGACCGGTGAAGATTGGTGTTTTTTTTTTCTCTGCAAGAAATTTAATTATTCAGTTTTCAAACTTGGCTAATATAATGCGCTGTCAGAAAAAATCCCGTCAAATGTCTACTTCGGATTTCCAGAGACGCAAAAATAACATAATAAATCCTCGAACCAAACAGGCCCATAGCGTATCTACACAGGCATAGCGAGTAACCCTGTGTGTCGTGTACGTATACAAAGTAGTCATCTACGAAGTTCCTTGGTATCTGCTCGTAGTGGCTCTGACGTCGTATATGTACACAGGGTCTCACGCATACTTGTGTCGTACTTGTATTTACGCAATGGGCCTATAATTTTATACACGAGACTTGAATAGAATGTGGTCTATACTACGCAGCGAATGGTTGAACGAAGCCACCGGTTTTTTTTCACAGGCTACTTTGTCTCTTTGATTGTTAGCTGGAAAACTGATCATAACAGCGTGACAGAAATAATGTCGCTATAATAGCACATTCAGCTATCACCTCTTTCTCTCTCAGATATTGCAAACGTAAGAATATAATTACTCGAAAATAATACGCACGTAATAATAAATAAAATTGTATAGTGAATGTGGGATTCCTACGGTTATCAACTCGCTTTCGACAAATTTTTGTCACACGATTAGATTCCAAAATCGGAACACAGCTACGTTGACATCAGTCTGTTTTTATCGCAATCGATGTTGTATGTCTAAATTCATAATATTATCCTATTAGGGGGAAAAGGGGACGAGGTAGATAGTGAGATTCGATTCTTTTGCATGAAGATAACTGATGGCCCTGAAAAGGGCCGTTTGAATTTGTTCGGTGTCTCTTGTTAGAGACGAGTTTTCGCGCTAGTTCACTTCTTCCTCGATGCAACTGCCTTCTTGGGCGATGGTTTTGCCGCCTTCGGTGCAGCTGCCGCTTTTTTTGGTTTAGGAGCCTTGGGCTTGCTGGTCGGAGATTTGGTAGCCTTCTTAGCTTTCGACGGGCTCTTCACCTTAGCAGCCTTAGCCACCGGGCTCTTTGCGACCTTCTTTTTCTCCTTAGCGACAACAGCTGTGGCGCTGGCCTTCTTAGCAACAGGAGACTTCTTCGCTGCGGGTGATTTCTTGGTAGCAGCAGCAACGGTCGATGCGGCGGTCTTCTTCTTCGGGGAAGCAGGCTTGGCAGCTGCACGCTTAGCTTTTGGCTTGGGCGCGTCGGTCTTCGTAACGGGGATCTTGAACGACCCCGAAGCTCCCTTGCCCTTGGTCTGCACCAAAGCGCCGTTTCCGACAGCAGTCTTCAAGTATCTCTTGATGAACGGTGCCTGCTTCTCTGTGTCGACCTTGTACGTAGTTGCGATGTACTTCTTGATGGCCTGGAGCGAAGATCCGCCGCGTTCATTCAGGGTGGAAATAGCCGCAGTAACCATGTCGGCGGTACGAGGATGCGCCGGCTTGTTGCGAGCGATCGCCGTCTTAGCAGCAGCCTTCTTCGGTGAAGCCTGAGCGGCTGGACTCGCTGGGGTTGCGGCGACAGGTGATGCTACTTTGTCCGCCATTATGTTAATATCACAAGTAATGGTAGATAGGATGAATTACTTTCACGAAAATTCGATGAAAATATTGATGCAGAATGCGAAACGATTACTGGAGTTGATACTCGAGAATTGACGCCGGCACGATATGGCGTTGGGTAGTATACGAGAGCGCGGACCATGGAGAAAGGCCCGCCTAGCGTTGCACACGGAGCGCTCGAGCAGCGTCGGAGCTCGTGGCACTAGGTTGATCATCGATCGACGTTTTCCGCGACTATTTCGCTGATGAACTACCCATGGCACCTCGTCACTAGGTGCTAGGAACTCTGGGGTTAATTAAAAAAATTATTTCAAGTCATTAGCGTCGACAAGTAGCTCGCGAATTGAGCTAGTCTCGGAGCGTGCGTGTCAGCAGCGTTCGCACCCCGACATAAAGAGGCGTTGTTCCCGACCGACGGAATCGCTATCCGGTGTCTTGTGAAGCATTTTTCGAAGCCTGAAACTCCGATCTTTACGGTGGAAAAAACCCTACTTCGTAATTCCACTCGGGGAGACGGGAGCGGTATTCTAAGTCCACGAGGCCGCGTTCGGCATTGACTGCTGCGTCAGACCTTCCTTCGATGCAATTCGACCAGATCAAACATTTACCAACCAGAACCTTGATGAAGACTTGAAGGAGTTTTGATGTCGACGATTAATTTAGGGCCGAAAAAAAATTAGAATCTATTTTTTGGGCCCAATATGGTACCAAGCGCGCTCGTAGACTCGTATGCGTTTCTAATCTATAGACGCGTTGTTGAGCATGACCGTAATACCAGTCACTAATGGTGGAACATCCCCAGGACGCATTAATGAAAAATGAATAAATTGTGAAAAATTATGGATAGTCAGATGACAACGATTTAATATTCGGGGAAAAAACCCGTTAATTTTCACTTGTTGTACGCTGCCCATCTTATCAATTGCGTCTCATTCAAAACGTTGTTTCGAACCAGACGGAGCATATCAATTACAAGAAATAATTTTTCTTCTTTTAATGTGAACAAAAACAGCGCGTGGACTAAGAATTGCCTGCGGGGTTTTCTAATATTCCAATACTTGGAATTGATTCTTATAACTTACATTTTGCGATCAGATGGGATCGCACAAGTCACCTAGCTGCTTGCTGCCCCGTTCTATTTACCGGTTTATCATTAACTTGAACGGTATTGTTCTAACAGGAAATTTGACATCCTTGTCTTCGACTAGAGGCACAAAGGTATAATTCAAGGAACCGTTCAGAATTCGGTGTGATCATTATGTAACTAGTACCTAAAATCTATTGTTTTCAGACGGTGCGGTCGATCCTGTGTCCACTTGTACTAAAACAATTCAGAGTTACGTATAATCTCTAAATACGCAACAGTAAGCGAGGAAATCATTTTTGAATACTCTAAATATTTTTAATTTTATTCACAATTTTATTTTAGTTCCATTTTTGTTAAAATACGTTAATTTACTGCATTTTTCTTCACAATTTGTACATCTATAAGTGTGCCTACAATTAGTAGCTTGTCTTCTAACAAATAATTATTATACTTCATTCGAGTGACACAATGAGTAGACACCAAGTCCCTAGCCAGTATCTTGCTTCGTTGATTATTGGATTTGATAAAGTGGTTTGTGCCTCTTGAATTGAGTAAACAAGTGGAAGGATCAAATCAAGCTAAACATAAATTTTTGGGGCTTTGCTAATTTCTGATCAAAAGTTCTATCTCGCTTCAGGCATTTTTCGTATTAGAAAATTTATTTATTTTTTCAGTTCGATACAGGTGAGTATTAAGTTTGAATTTTCTATTTTAATTTCCTTATTAAGTATCAAACCTTATTAAGTATCTAGAAAGTTTTTGTATACTTTGTGAATTTGTTATTTGTTTCATTTTTAGTTTCCTTTAGGTTGAAATTTGAAGAAAAAATCCTAGTAGTTATTGTTCTCGCTTTAGATGTCAAGCTGTTGGTTGTTACTTTTCCTTCACCCTAACGATAAGCAACATTCGAATACTGAACGTGGTTTCTATTCAAGACAATCGTTTGATTCGTTAGATTCAAACTGTGAAACCACAAAATCATATTATTCAGTGATCAATCTTATTTACCAGCAATCATTAGCCTACTTCAAGTTAATTGCAACAGAACGGTTACTTTATCTACTCATATGTAATTTATTTCCGGGTAATGATATGCCACGAAACGCTAGCGGTATCAAGGGGAGTGTAAACTGTGAAGCAATAGTATATCGCAGTTATGCATTGAGTCATGCATAGAATTGGACGGAGGTGTACCAATATTGGTCCAAGTACAGCCATTATTATGTAGGCGCCGGAGCCTGAAATACATTAAAAACATTGTCGACAGTTTGGGTATATCGAGAATAGTTCTTTTTGCTTGAATGATTTGGTGGCCCTTAAAAGGGCCGATTTTTGTCGAAGGTGTTCACTTAGAGCTCGTGTACTTGGTGACAGCCTTGGTGCCTTCACTGACGGCGTGCTTCGCTAATTCGCCCGGAAGCAGTAGCCTGACCGCAGTTTGGATTTCCCGAGACGTGATGGTGGATCTCTTGTTGTAGTGAGCCAGTCTGGAAGACTCGGCAGCGATACGTTCGAAGATGTCATTAACGAAACTGTTCATGATGCTCATCGCTTTACTAGAGATACCGGTGTCTGGGTGCACCTGCTTCAATACTTTGTAGATGTAGATAGCGTAACTTTCCTTCCTCTTGCGCTTCTTCTTCTTGTCTCCCTTCGTGATATTCTTCTGAGCCTTTCCGGCTTTCTTCGCTGCTTTACCACTCGTTTTGGGCGGCATTGTCAATTAGTTAAAATTCTGGACTACTGAGTAGAGGACTAACTCTCGTCAAAGTAGAGGGCGAACTGAGGGGTCGGCAGTTTTTAGCGCTATTTATTACGCACCGGCTGCCCCTCGCCGGGCCAATGGGCGCCGCGCTGCGCGCGCAGTTGCGTCTGGGTAACGCTCATTGGCCCGCGCCAGGCGCTCCGATCAGTATATAATAAATGCGTTTTACACCGATCCGAATATTCGCTCAGCAGCAGTCACTGCGTTCACTTCGTTTAGACTCTTGATTCAACGAAACTCATCACCATGTCTGGTCGCGGCAAAGGAGGCAAAGTTAAGGGAAAGGCAAAGTCCCGTTCAAGTCGTGCAGGACTTCAGTTCCCAGTTGGACGTATCCATCGATTGTTGCGTAAAGGAAACTACGCAGAACGTGTCGGTGCCGGAGCTCCGGTTTACCTAGCCGCTGTGATGGAGTACCTAGCTGCTGAAGTTTTGGAGTTGGCTGGTAACGCTGCTCGTGACAACAAGAAGACTAGGATTATCCCACGACACTTGCAACTGGCCATCCGCAATGACGAAGAGTTGAACAAACTTCTCTCTGGAGTTACGATCGCTCAAGGTGGAGTTCTGCCCAACATCCAGGCTGTGCTTCTGCCCAAGAAGACTGAGAAGAAAGCTTAAACTGCTATCTACTCTTCGCAACAACAACAAACGGCCCTTTTCAGGGCCACAAATTGAATTCTTACGCATCAAACGATCAAAACTACACACACAGCTATAAGTTGTCACATCATCCCACATACCTCACATTTTATACCTTTTTCCTCTTCAACTCTGTAGAATTTCATGATTTAAATCTTTGACATCAAACCGTGCTAATTTATAACTGTCTCGCTTGAGATAATAACACTGGGTGATATCTGAAAGTACGTATTAGCCCGTTGGCCGTTAGTCCAATACATAAACCCCAAGGATCATCGAAGTATTGCTTTGTTCATTTAAAATCACATTAGAATGTTGAAGTACGTTACAATGATCGTACTACAAACTGCAGTAACAGTTAATTTAAAAATCATATTTTAATTTCATTATATTTTCGGAAATTGGATGTGTGTTGGAAATATGATACATCCACCTTGTCGTTTAAATCTAGTTAAACCGTCAGTTTTCATCTTCCTAACTGTAAACAATTTTTTCTAACATGACCAATGCTACAACCCGTCTCAGTTGTATACGTATATTTGGCAAGGACTTTTTTCTACATTCACAATACGTTGAACTTGAAAAAAAAAAACATGTTATCTGTAACCGCCGTCTTATTTCTGATGGTTTATAGTTCTTTCAGTTGATGCAATTACCAATAGAGCGTTATTTCAATCGTTTTATTATTCGTTGATTCAATTCAGGCAATCGCACATCGGCGAAATCGAGTTGACATCAATTATGAGGATTGAGAATACCATGTACATACATACATTCTAAATGCCGTACTGAAAACATTCGATTGCATCACAACCAATAATCGACACCACTAATGAAATGACGATGATATTCAGGCATCAACGAAACAGAAATAATCTGAAGCAGAGAAATGTCTGCAGCCTATGAGAGGCCGTTCGACAAGTACATAAAATTATTATTAAATAAGGGGAACACAGATTCAATATCTCAGCGGCCACTTTCGGTGAGATCAGAGACCCAGCTCACCTAGCCACTACCACTAACAACAGCTGTGAGCTTCGGATCAATGTTTTTAGCTCAGAGTTTAATTGCGGAGCGACGTCGCAGCTCGTCGACGTGGCTGAACGTTTCTTCGTATGTTTACAATGCCAAAACTAATTTGAATTACTCAAATTACGTCTACTTTTAGGAATGCAAAATCAGTGAATATAATCTCGAAGCAGGTGCCTTAGATTATTTTACAGATGAGCGAAGTGATGATAAAGGTTAGATTATAAGACGTGGGTAAGTATGTCATTTTCATGAAAGTGAGTTTTTGTTCGTTTGCATAGAAAGTTTTGGTGGCCCTGAAAAGGGCCGATTTGTTGCCGATAAAGGCGAAGGGTCGTCGACTTAACCTCCAAAACCGTAAAGAGTACGGCCTTGACGTTTCAGAGCGTATACGACGTCCATAGCTGTCACGGTCTTCCTCTTGGCGTGCTCGGTGTAGGTGACTGCGTCACGGATAACGTTTTCTAGAAACACCTTCAGGACTCCACGGGTCTCTTCGTATATCAGACCAGAGATACGCTTCACTCCACCACGACGAGCCAGACGACGGATGGCGGGCTTGGTTATTCCCTGGATGTTATCACGCAAGACCTTCCTGTGCCGCTTAGCTCCTCCCTTTCCCAATCCCTTTCCTCCCTTACCGCGACCAGTCATGGTGATACGAGATAATACTTTGTTGAAATTACTTCGAAAGAAACTCTTTGCTCTGCGACAAAGACGAGACTGAGCAGAAATTCGACGCGCGCCCTTTTATAACCAGCAGACTCTCAATCCCCACCTCGTTGCCGTCCGCCAATCATCGCGCCACACCGCAGGGCAACAAGCTTTTAAATAGAGGGTCGGGGGCCGTTCGACCGCACAACTGTCTCAGACGCTCCGTTTAGTGGATAGAAAATTTTAACATTGACTAAGTCCGCAAGATGGCTCGTACCAAGCAAACCGCCCGCAAACCGCCCGCAAGTCGACTGGAGGAAAGGCGCCGAGGAAGCAACTCGCGACCAAGGCAGCCAGGAAGAGTGCACCTGCCACCGGAGGAGTGAAGAAGCCTCATCGTTATCGTCCCGGTACCGTAGCTCTTCGTGAAATTCGTCGTTACCAAAAGAGCACCGAACTCCTCATCCGCAAGCTTCCTTTCCAACGACTCGTTCGTGAAATCGCTCAGGACTTCAAGACCGACCTGAGGTTCCAGAGCTCTGCAGTTATGGCTCTACAGGAAGCGAGCGAAGCCTATCTTGTCGGACTTTTCGAAGATACCAACCTGTGCGCCATTCACGCTAAGCGTGTCACCATCATGCCGAAAGACATCCAACTCGCTAGACGCATTAGAGGAGAACGCGCCTAATCCACGACATCGAATAACAACAAACGGCCCTTTTCAGGGCCACCAATAATTCTCACATGCAAAGAAACTACTATCATCACTACAGCTCGATGTTGTCCAACATTATTTAACCAAAGCAGAAACCATTGACAACAGAAAAATAGTTAGAAATGCTGTCATTTAGTGTTTATTAGTGCAGTTTAATTTTCATAATACGAGATTACATAGTTCGTCGAATTCTCAATCCTTAATCCCATAGGCTTCCTTGTTCTGGATAATTTTTTCACAAATATCTTTGTGCTTAGGCCAATCCTTGACTTGACATTCTCTGAAAGAAAAAAATGTGTTGATTCTACAGACTTGAATATCGTTGTGTAACGGACAATTGACTGTCGCATTCAAATTTATACATACCTTCCGCAGTACCAAGCCTCTTTGCACTTGGAACAGCGCTTCGAAGCGAGATCTTGGCACGCAAAACATTTTTTAGGATCAACTGATTCGAATTTATCCAAATCATAGGCTTCGCTCAGGACTTGGGCCATAGTTTTGATGTGTTGTATATCGTTGTTGAACAATGACTTTGACTGATGCTTTGCCAGCTTTTTCCACTTTCTGTGATACTTGGCCAGAATAGACGATCTTATCTGAGGCGGGAAGAAGAATAATAGTACAACGACGCCGAGTAAACATTGAGAAATTTTCACTCATTACCTCCGGTAACATTTCGACGGTTACAGGCTTTTGAACGTTCGGAGGTTGCGACATTACGCTCAATTGACACAACCATCTTTTCAATTCTATCAACGGGGATATTTGGTCTAGGACAGATTCGTGCAGGTATTTTTGCAGCTGAGAAATAAAACGTTATTCTAAGATCCACAGAAATTTAAATGTAATTGAATTCAATGATTACCTTCGCTAATTCAGACATTCTGAACTCTGTTATCTCGTAGTAAGGTGCACATTTTGGATTGAGAAGAATTTCCCTCAACCCGATCCAGACTTGTCCCTCCACCCTGCAAATTCTGTCTTGATCATTTTCTTTCATCGTTTCCCATTTTCCATCGTATACCATTTTATTTCCTGCCGATAGATTTCAACGGTTATCGGAGATTGTTTATTTTGATTTCCAGTACCTCTAACATTTACCCTCTTCGTTCAGTTTCCGCCAGGGCTGTTTCTCTATCAATTCAGTCAATAAATAGGGAACGTCGTGGGTCGATAGCATTCGAGATACTGCACAGAGAGGCAGAGTGTCAGAAAATTCAGCCAAGTATCGCAATATAGACACGCACTTCATGCTAACGTCGAATTCTATATCCTTTTTCTTTCTCAGTAACTCTTCCAAGCACGAGCTGATTTAAACAGAATTAGAATTGAATGAAGAAAAATCCTCATACCAAAGTTCTTTAAGACGATATTAAACGTACTTTACGTCCTTGCATTCGTAAATAGCGTCCTCTTTACTCGTGTAAAGAAGATTGGTAATGTTAGTCACGGAGTAATCGATCAAATCTAAAACGTAGTCATCAACAGCCTCTGCGCTGTCTGCGTGAAACAGAATATTCTCTAGCAACGAGGCAGCTACTCCTTCGTGATAAAATACACTGTGCAACATGAATGTGTTGGTCGGTTCATCGTTTATTTCGATCAACAGTGGAAACACTTTTTCTTTCCAAATGTTGATCTGGATAACTTCGTGAATCAGTACAGGCAGCTGGGACAAAAACAGAATTTAATAACTATTATCTCCAATTCCTATTAGGTGGTGAATTAGTAGCAGCTACGAATGTAAATTCCGTTTCTATCGATCAAACTTTTGTTCATAGCTTTAGACTGACTGGATGAGCGACTATTAATTGAATCCAAACCTTTTTTAACGAGATAAACCATTCCTTGACAGCCTCTTCTCTCAGTGTGCTAATTTCTAAAACACTTTGCTGGTTCAGAAGGAGTAACTTTTTGTGAAATTCGAGCCATCTGCAATTTTTTAAATAATTTTTCTATTATCCCTGCGAGTTATTATATGCATAATGTGAGGTAAAAGTATTCACTGCTTTGTGCCAATATCCTCGATACTCGACGGCTGGAGATTCTGTACGTATATTTCTATTTCCCACGGAGTTATAATATAATCTGCCATTATTTTATCACACAGAATCTAATACTGCGATATCGTGTCTTCAAACTGGGTAACACAATAACCTGGCAACAGCCATTTGTAAATAACAGTATCCCGCGCTTGTCCGATTGGCTGAAGCTCATCGTGGCCATCTTTATGTCTGATTTAAACTGTTTTATAGATAAATAAAAATAGGATGATCGGTTGGTTGTTGGGATTTAGTTATTCAATAAAACTGACAACAATTTACTAATGTATAAATGTATTTTGTATGAATACGTAGATTTTAAAAACATTCGCAAAATTCTTTTACCAGAAAATAATTTATTGGAAGAACAAAAAAATGTATTTCTACTGCGTATTTAGCATTTTGGTTGTTTGACAGCCATTGAATAAGAACAGAAACGCAAGGCTGGAATACTAGTAACTAATACAATAACTTAGCATACATTCAGCGATCATCATTAACAATCATGATTCAATCGCATCTTATAACTAAACGACACCTAATCGCGACCATCTACGTTGTTTTGAAATGATCGTCGGTCAACGTAGTGTAAATATGTCCCTCTCCAGCCAAAAACTCCAGGATATCATCGATGCGAGATGCAATATTGGGCAGATTGTTCTTGATCTGGTCCCTCTCGATCCCGCTCGGGGTGTCATTCTGGGCCTTTATGACCGTGAACACCTGTTTTTGTTCGTTGGTCATTCCCCCAACGCTCGACCCCATCATGGAAGAGTCCATCATCGTGTTCTGCAATCCCATCGAGGATTGTCCAAAGTCCTTAGCCCCGCTGACGTCGGCGCTCCCGGCACCCGCCATCCGCTCTCCCTTCAATCCGACGAACATAGTCTCCAGCAGGTGCATGGTGAGTTCGCTGAGGTCTGTGATCGGGTATATCTTCATTATCAGAATATGCTTCTTCTGGTGCTGTTCGCGAACCGATCCGTACACTCTGACGTAACTGTCGACGACGATCTCGCTAGCCTGGGGAGCCTTGTCGGCCTCGATCCAGTGGAAGGCGGTCATCGTTCCGGTCTCGTCCTCGATGTCGTAGGTTATCTTTGTCGTCGAGGGATCGATACGACGCACGATTCCCACAACCGCAACGATCTGCACGTCCGTACCCCATATCTGTAGCTCCTCTGGCCCGTCTATCAGATGCTTCATCATCACCGGGACGATGTTCTGCGCGCGTTTCGGACCACGCTTCGCATTTCCTGCCGGCGACGAGACCTCGGAGGAGTTGAAGTAGCCTCCTCCGTCGTTTGAGAACGCAGATTCACCCCACATGACTACTTGGGCACTATAAACACGATTTTGAACTGTTTTGAGGTTAGGATTGACCCTCTCGTTTGGCGGGATGTCGCAGCAAGACACACAGAAACAAAACACGATCGGAGAAGCGGAAAGCGCGGGAAGCTTGCATGTAGATGGCGTTTGTTTTGAGCAGCCAACCCTAGGGTGTAAAGTGACTGACTGGTAGGCCTAGGGAATTTCGATCCTGTCTTTAGAAAGAAAATAAAAACAAACCACACGCTGCGCAAGACAGCTGTTCGTGCATTGATTCCCTGTCTATTTGTTGTTGCAGTGGAGATAGAAAGTGAGAAGAGTCCGAGACTGTGTAAACATTAGTAGTGTCTGAATAACTGAAGGCTATAACTGAATATCTTTTACGGTTAATTTTTATCGCACAGCATGGAGGACTCTCAGGAGAAAAAGAAGACTCGAAAGACAAGGCAATCGAGCAAAGATAAAGATGCTGAGAGTAAAAAAACAGCTTTAGAAATGGACGGTGTAAATATCGGAGACCACATAACCTACGACGTTCTAAGAATGATATTAGAGTACTCCAATATCCGCGATCTGACAACGGCGGCTTTGGTTTGCAGGTAATGTTCAGAATTCAATCTGGATGAATTTTCGCTCCGAATCTCATCCCGTCTATGCTTCTCAGGTCCTGGAACGAAGCGGCGAGCAAAGAAATACAGACCAGACTGAGGCCGCAGCACATACTCCACAATTATGCGACTCAAAAAAAGGAGCAGAAACCTCACGAGCTCTTTGCAGATGAATTACACATCAAACCGAGCATCGGTTTGCTCTTTTTTGGCAACGAACACGCCATAAACGACCCTCCATCTGGTATTGACAATGAGTTTGCTTGAGAATCAAGGAATAACAAAAGACGCTTCGGTCCAAAGAGCCTGTTGATTCTTTTTGCAGGGCTTTTAGCGAGTTACTTTTCGAACTATTGTTCACTTCTTTCAATCGAAGTCACAATTTAGTTTCGCACTGCCAAAATATCTTTTTTTCTTCTCAAATCTGTTTTGTATCATGCAAATCGCTTCAAATTATTCTTGTGTTCTTCTCCAATTGGAATTACAACCCATTGCAACGACTGAGTTATAATTGATTTTATCCCAGTCACTTTCAGGCACTTATTAGTCACCTTTTGGAGTATAAAACTCACTTTTCTCACTCATTTTGGCCCTTTCTGATCTGATGATATTCGATTTGAAGATTGCATCTGCCACCACATACACTGTCTGAAGGATTGTATAACGGTGCACAACTACTCTCTGGTACACGACAATACGGAATGGGAAGGGGACATAGTGACCGGATTATTCCTCCCCGAGATACCGGGAGTCAAAATGAAGTGTTTTAGCATCAGCGCGGACGACGTCGAGCAATTCAGACGGACCACGCGGCAGAGAAATCTGGACAAATTGGCAAAAGAATTTTGTAAAATATCCCCAACGGAAGACAACATCAAGGCAGTGATATTGTTCGCCTCGTCCGAACACGTGGATGGCGTAGAATACTCAAATGACGCAAAACAGATATTGAAGACTTTTTTATCACGCAGGTAGAGAATACCGTCGAAATAACGTCTCGGTTATATCCTCAATCGTCGAATTTTTATCCTCTAGGACCGACGGCAAGGGGAGTCCGGTTTCCATGTGGGGCGGGGTCACCAGCAACCTGATACACTGCAGCTTCCGACCTACCGGAACGACGTGCGAGTACAGCACCGCTCTTGCCGGTATTAGTATTTGCGGTCCTGGAATTTCGACGTGGTCCATAGTGCTGGACAGTCGGATAAAGACGAAGGCACAGGTGGAGAAGGAGCTGACCTCATTCAGGGATTCTATAAAGCTGCAAAAGTACAGCGTAGGACTGATGTTCGCCTGTTGCGGGAGGGGGGAAGAGTGGTATTCGGACAAAAACGTAGAGCCTAAGATATTCAAGAAGCTATTTCCCAACGTTCCACTCGTCGGGTCTTACGGAGGCGGGGAATTCGGGGTGACGACTGTTCCGCAAGGTGTGTGCGATGGATTCATTTGGATAATGAATTTATGTTGTTTAATAACGACCGATTTGTTGTTTCAGAATCTTCTAAAATCGACGGAGGAATAATCTACGAATATTCGACGATATTTTTGATCCTGTCTTATGGATCTTTGAGAAATATTAACAAATAATATGGGACAGGATGTCTTTGATTCGGCATCATTTTTTTTTTTTGTACTTTATTAAAAATCAATAATAAATATGACAAAAATAATAATAAGTATTTTCAATGAGTTGCTTTTTTTTATTAATGACCCTTAAGAATATCTATATCTCAACGATAAAAGACGAGGAATTATTACTTAATGGATAATAAGAAAGTGATGATAGAAAAGGTGCTACAATCATACATATAATAAAGACAGAGAAGAAAAATTCCATAATCTCACTTACAGCTAATTTTTATATCTAAAACACGCACGAAATCCTTCATTCAATCATATTCCAAAGGCACGACTCGCTTTGTCAGCAAAACTTACTCGTAACAGATTCCATTAGCCTACTAAATCTTAATTTCTATATTCCTAACAATAGCTACAAACAAACAAACAACTGGACTCGATGACCGATTTTATTCGCATCTACATAATCAGCTAACGAAAGTTAAAATAAGATATTAAAATTAGACGAACTAGCAGATCTCGGCCAGTTTTATCCATGCTATAATAAGAAAAATACAAAACTTTCCAGTCTATAGATATAATATGAAAAATTCCTTAAATTCTAATCAAATACAAAAACGAGGAAGCATTCATCATCAATGCCCGATTACTCTGTCCAAATGCTGCTTCAGAGTGACTAGCTGCCGCTTTGTTTCCGCGTCGAACTGAGGCAAGCGAGAGAGTCTCAGACCGTCGTTGGGCAGGAGAGACAAAACGTTGCCATTCTGAAGGGGCACATTCACGTTTGCCACGTTCTCATTCACCACGGAAGTGACTAGCAGCGGGCTCCCCTGCATACTCAACGCCATCTCACCCTGACGTGGTCGTCTCATTATGCTCAAAGGGGTGTTCGGCTTGACCTTGGGCGTAACTAGCGCATATTCGTTGGGAAATTGCTTGGACAGTTGCGCCGGGGTCTTGTACCTGTTCCTGACGGTCGATGAGGGCATGGCGAGGAAACGTTCAGTCTTCTTGGCCACTTTCTGCGGCACAATTTCGCTGAATTTAGTGTTCCTGCTCGCAGACGAGCTCCTGGTCCTCACATTACGGACTTTTGACGTCGTCGCGGCTGTAGAGTTGCTCGTGATGGTGCTCGTGGTGCCTCCCTCGGTGATGTAGCCGTCGTCCGAGGTGGCGGTTGTGCGTTTTGAGTTTCTCTTCGCTTTTACAGTCTTGGGGGCCGGCGATATGGTCTCGTCGTTTACGGACGAGCTAACTTCGCACTGGTTATCATCGTCTTTGCCGACGTGCATGATCTCTCTGAACGTGAGCTTCATGACCCTTTGCGGGAACCGGGAGAGAGCCATTTGGTACAGGGTCTCGACCTTCTGAACGCGGGCCTCGTATTCTACCTGGATTTTGTACAACCGGCTTTTGACCTGCCGCTCGAAATCCTTGAGCAGCAGCCCCGCGCCATCGGAGGAATCGTCGATCGACTTTCCCTTGCGGACCTGCTTCGTTCGCGGCATTTTATTTTTATTTTATCAGACTCGTCCCAACTTGACCGCGAGTCCCTTTGTTGTCACAAATTTTTCTATCACCAACGGACACAACAGTTTTTTCGGCTCGTTCCGATTCAGGGAAGCCTGATTTCGCTGAATCTCGGAAGATCAATGTCCCACTTTGACTGTTCTATGGGTTTTTATACACCGGTTTATGACAGAGTCTCGATGTTAGATTCAATATCGTGTGACTCGAAGGAAGCAACGACATTCCGTAACGTACATTTTATTTTCAAATTTTATCAGTTCGACAGTCACGAGTGGAGCGGTTTGATGTAGACGGGTGACTTGATACCGTCTAACTTCTTTCAGGCCATGAGACAAGTGAGAGTGAATAGTTAGCCTCTCGAAGGGTAGATCTCCCAAAAAAAGGCGGCAGATTTGAATTATCTGACAAAATACTCTTTTATTTGGCGAATGCGTTATACGTATATCACATTTATATCACGTTATGCTCATATTAATAACACATATGTATATAAATAATATAAACTTGTTTCAAATTCAAAATAACATCGTAAAAATATCAATTCTTTTGTGCATTCATCTTTCGTGACGAAATTGAGGGGAGAAAATCGACAGACAATCATAGAAAGCACTAGGAAAAACTGCAAACTAGTAGATTTGAGAGATCTAATTAGATGAAGCGTTAGAAAGTGCGAAAAAAGCGGCAGGCAAAGCTGAAAACTAGTAGATTTTAGAGGGCTAATTAGAAAAAGCGTTAGAAATGGCAAAAAAAAGCGGCAGGCAAAGCTGAAAACTAGTAGATTTTAGTGGGCTGATTAGATGCAGCGTTAGAAATTGCGAAAAAAAGCGGCAGGCAAAGGTGAAAACTAGTAGATTTGTGAGATCTAATTAGATGAAGCGTTAGAAAGTGCGAAAAAAGCGGCAGGCAAAGCTGAAAACTAGTAGATTTTAGAGGGCTAATTAGAAAAAGCGTTAGAAATGGCAAAAAAAAGCGGCAGGCAAAGCTGATTAAACTAGTAGATTTCAGATGGCTAATAATTAGATGCAGCGTTAGAAATTGCGAACAAAAAAGCAGCAGGCAAAGCTGAAAACTAGTAGATTTTAGAGGGCTGATTAGATGCAGCGTTAGAAATTGCGAAAAAAAGCGGCAGGCAAAGGTGAAAACTAGTAGATTTGCGAGATCTAATTAGAAAAAGCGTTAGAAATTGCAAAAACAAGCGGCGGACCTGGCCAGCCCTAATAGTTAGACGAACGTTCGCTTTGTTCAGTAGCATTGGCCCATTGCGTTAATACAAGCACGACACAAGTATGCGTGAGGCCCTGTGTACGTATACGACGTCAGCGCCACCACGAGCAGATGCCTAACTAGTCTGTGTACCTAGTACCTATACGACACACAGGTAACAGGCCTACCCGCTGTGCTTGTGTAGACACGCTATGGGGCACTATGGGCATCAAATCAAAATACATAACACGAAGTGATTGATTGAGCTGAAAGAGACAGCGATGGATATTAAAATAGAGACAAATATCGCTGTTGATAACCTAGAAGATGCTTGTCGCGTCTGTCTGGCAGCGGATGATAGTAACCAGCTGATATTCCGCGACGAGGAGGCAGAAGGTTCTAAAATAGAGGAAAGGCTCACACTGTCCGAGAAAATAAAACTTTACGGTGGTATTGAGGTTAGTTTTGGCATTTGTTTTATGTCAGGATCAAATAATGTGCCCTTGTTCTCATTTAATGCTAGATTTTTTTTTTTTGTGGTTATATATTCTTTCTGTTCGTCAATCAACAAACTTCGAAAACTGAATCGTCAATATGTATTCCATTTCCTAGATATTTCACGACGATGGACTTCCGACGAAAATTTGCACCATTTGCATTTCTAAAATTAGCGTCGCACACAATTTTAGACACCAGTGTCAGACCGCGGATGAAAAACTTCGCAAACTTTACGGCAAAAGTACCCAACCTCGGAGGTTCTCCGGTCTCAAGGTTCGTTCAACCGTCCAAAACCTCCTTCGCACCTTTTCCTAATTTTATTTGTCCAACTTATTCCCCCTAGGACCAGGATTCTCAAACTGAGGCTACGCCTCTACAAACCCGAGTCAAGAAGGAAGAAACGACGATGAGAATAGCGAGCGAGAAGACACAGCAGGACACTGACACCGTCGGTGCGATGGATGGGAAAGATGACATCGAGATAGAAGACCATAAGGCCTTTGTAGACGTGATTGCGGGGCAGAATGAGACGGAGAAAGATAACAGAGAGGCAAAGCGGGAGGCTCACAGGTCGAGACGGGTCTGTATGTTCAAGAGAGTGACGTCCATAGAGAATATGAAGAGCCATAAGGAGAAACAGAGGCGGTATATCAAGAAGAACGTGAACTCTAAGGCTGAGACTAATCAGCTGGACTCGACGATTTGTAGAAGGAAGAATACTCGGCTGAGGGCGAGCAGAGAATCTAATCTTTCGCACAAGTGTAACAAGTGTAAGAGGTCCTACTCGACGAAGAAGGCGTTGGAGAGACACGGCCTGACTCATAGAGAGAGAAAAGCGAAGGATACTAAGAAACTTGACCCTTCGCAGCCTGGAGCTAAGCCAGAGCCAGTATCGTGTAAAATATGCGACAAGAATTTCAGAAAGACCGATACGATGGTCAGGCATTTGAACGTCCACAAGAAAGCCAATCCTAAGGACGTATTTTCGATATTGAAAGAGATCAGAGACAGAAGAAAGCTGGAGAACAAAGCGGATAAGAAACTATCGAAGACGGAGAAGAAGGATGTAGAGGCAAAGGTCAAGGAAGAAAGCAGCAGTGGAGAAGATACAGAGATGAACAAACGTCTTTCAACGTCGAATGAGGACAGAGACTACAGCCCAGATTCACGAAACTCTGAATCTCACAGTGAAAATGAAGATTCATTCAACAATTTGGCATTTTACAGGTGCAAGCATTGCACCAAGTGCTATTCGACGAAGAAATCGCTGCAGAGGCACATGTTGATACACGACGAGAAGAAGTTCGTCTGTAACGTTTGCAACATGAAATTTTTCAGGCCCGACAGACTCAAGAGCCACAGGGATCGGTACGGACATGACGAAGACAAGGAGTGTACGGAGCCCCAGAAACCGCCGGACGGCAAATCGGCGATAAAATTGATAAACAGTTGGATAAGAGAAGAACTGGATTCGGACAACGAGGGGAAGGGATTTCCCTGCGAGACCTGTGGCAAGTCCTACGTGACCAAAAAGTCCCTGCAGAAACACAAGGCGAACGTACATGAGGCGAGACAGAGGGACTTCTGCGCGATTTGCAAAGCCGAGAGTTGCAGCTGCGGAGTGGGCGAAATTTCAACGGAATCTGAGAAGAAAGTTGAAAAATCGAAGCCCTACAGCTGCGACGAGTGCAACAAGACTTTTGAGAAGGAATCAAAGCTGGAAAAACACTTGAGGATACACGAGAGGGCCAAAGAACAGCAGGACTCTAATTTCAAGAGATTTTTATGCCACATATGCAGCAAAACGTTCAGACAAAACACAGGGCTGATGTTCCACATGAGAACTCACACCGGGTACAAACCCCACGTGTGCAAATACTGCGGGCGCGGTTTCACCTCCAACTCGAACTGCATAAACCACGAGAGAACGCACACGGGAGATCGACCCTTCGTCTGCCACTTCTGTAGCGCAGCTT